>CAUYON010068716.1:0-14156 GCA_963573935.1 Arctocebus calabarensis
GACCTCCGTAAGCCAACCAGCAACAGACCGTTGGGTGGTCAACTTACAGAGGGTCTACTGTCTTATTTTTAACCCAAATACATGGATACGTTTTCAAAAAGCAACCCACTGAAATAATAGTTAGAAATATACCAAAGGAAGATTCACCAGGGGAAAATGGAAATAAGAGTTCTATTCCTGAAAGATTAACAGATTTCTCTTATTCCAGAAAAGTCATGGTGAGCACTTCTTTATACAAAGTACAGTCTTCTCTAGACCTCAAGCGAGTGACAGGTGTATTTGCTTACTAAACTTTATTCAAGTGTAGACCTCTGGTTAGTCTAAACACTGCTGTCCCTCTCACCCAGGAGAAAACCCAGAGGCAGCTTCTTTGTCACTTGGAGGGGAAAAAAAATAAAGACACACCATTCACCTCTGCAGATGCCCCTTTCTATTTAATTGCTACTTCATTTTCTGGACTTTTCTGACTGTGTGATTTCCCACACAGCTGAATGCAGTCGCGTTAATGAGTAACAGTCATTTCTTTTCATGGCCGTCACATGTAGCTGCCACGCTACAGAGAAACAGCAGCTGCTGCTGCCTACTGGGCGGCTGCTATTCTTGAGTCTTCCCTGCATCAGAAGTGCTCAAAACCCGGCCTGCCTCAGGCTGCATCTCGTCAGGAGAGTCTACTTCTGAAAATACAGTCTACGGTATCATATGCATGTTCCATCAAACAAAACGTTGGAAGGATTTTTTTCAAGACCTCCTACCCAATTCCTAAGGGCCCCCCTCAGGCTAATACATATTTTTAAAATATGGGATGCTTCATGAATTTGCATGCAATCTTTGCTCACAGGCACCGTCTTTGTATTTTTCCCATTTTAGCATATGTGCTGTCAAAGGCAGCACCCCGAAAACTAATCTCAAAGTATCCATTGACTTTCATCACCTTTCATTGTAATTTTTAAGCCTCGAATGCTTTTTCTTTTGGTAAATAACACTGCCAGGAACACTGTGTTCAAGAATCAAGATGAAGATGTTGCTTTAGACAAAACAGCCAATAGAGGGCGCTAAAGACCAACCATAGGACAGAAGAAAAATGGGTGGAAGCTGTTCTAAAGGAATTATCTTCCTCTTTACTAAAAAAGCTTTATATTATTAAACGTGCTCTAACAGCATCCCATATGTTTGATTCAGCTGCATCATTTATGAACATTTTTCCTTACACTTCGCAAAAAGATTATCCAATTTCTGTAACTACTTAACAATGGCAAACTTTCATGGGAATGCGATACCAGAATACAGGAGAGCTGACCTGGTTTCTCCACCTCGCTGCTCAGCTGGGAAATCCCACCAACCACCCACCTGCTGTCTCACCTCTGAATGAAATCACGGCACTGAGTGCAGAAAAGTTAATACACAAAAATTTCTGAGGTCTCTTGTGATGCTAAGGTTTTGTATTTGTTACAAGCAAAGGAAATTTGGAAGCTGGGGAAACCTGAGTTGACAGAGTCCCCCCTGCTGTACTCTCCGAGCGGCATCGGCACACGCCTACATCTCACGGCTCCCCCCTCTCCCCCCACTGGCCTGCTCACCAAGCCCCCACCTCGGTTCTGGACGACTGCTGTAGTTTGCTAATAGGTTTACCTGTCTCTGACCTTGCCCTTGCCCACATCAGATCCTTTTCTACAGAGGTAACAGAATCATCTTCTAAAACTAAAAAATTCAATCATAATCCCTCCTCTGCTTAAAATCCTTCAGTGACACCACTGCCCTCTGGATAAAGTCCTAACTCCTTATCCTTCCCAGATGGCGGATCGCTCAGTCTGCACTTCTGTGTCACCTCCCCTGCCTCCCCCCACCCCACAGCCCGCCTGCCCCCACTTCTCCCACACCTCACACCAATAGTGAAGAAGCACCGAAACTCAGCACTCCCGCCACCTGGAATGCACCCCCAGACCCACCGCCACTTGTCTGGTCTCTGCCACCAGAGTCAGCCCAACTGGTTCCTTCAACGAGAGGCCCAAGCACTTTCTACTCCGTGATATTCCTAAACCTACAAAGATCTTCCATGACAGCCTGTGTCATGATACATTTTCCTTACTGTTTGACCTTCTAGAATTAGTGAAGTCTTCCTGTTAGATGTGTATATCCAATACGAGTGCATTGACTTTCATTTTAACACCTTTGACATTTTACTAAGTTTAACTCTCTTCCTGCTAAAAATAAGCTCCGTGAGAGCAAGGAAGTGTTTGTTTATTTGTTGCTTTACTTCCAGGGCCCACCACAATTAGTTGAAACATTGAATGACTATTTAGTTCTCTCTTCTCTGGACTGTAAATACACCAAACGTGATGGCCGCATCCCGTCATCATGACAAGCAACAGCAACAACTGTTGACACTTCTGAGCTCTCGCCATGCCAGGCACTTTTCTGGGGATCTTATTTATTTTAACCCATTTATTCCTCACAACACCATGAAGTAGGGTGTTACCCCCATTTTTCAAATGAGGAAACAGAGAAAGAGAAAAATTAAATAACTTAACCAAAGCACATAGCTGGGAAACACAATGTCCAAAATGGAAACAGGTCAGTTGAAATCCAGAGTTTATGCTTTTAGCCACGCAGGGCCGTGCTGGAGGTAAACATCCGCTAAGTGAATGAGTGTTGAAAGATGACAAGTATGTTAAAAGATGTATTCGTCACCTTCCCAGAGTGTGTAAATATCATACTTGGCCAGTAGGGTTTATACATATTTCAGTACCCAGCACATGGAGAGTTAGTGAGTCCAGGATGTATGCAGGCCTGCATGACAGCTAAAACGCCCTTTATTCACCAAACTTTTATGGACATTCACTTTCTCAAGAATCCATTCATTGGTGAGCACAGTAACACCTCTACGTGAACAAACGTGATAATCATTATGCCCAAATGGGTGGGATTCAAAGTCTCTGAAATACATCTGTAAAACGTATTATGTGAACATTTGTGTGCATTCCCACAGAGCCAAGAGACCAGATTTCACATAAACTGAAGCAGAGGGCATAGGCATCGTGGGGGTGGGGCAAGGGCTGACGCGGGTCAAGGGCTGTCGGAGTCAGCGGTACCAACTCAGAGACCCGCAGAGCACTGTCAGACACAAACAGGCCAGCGACGAGGTCAAGGCTGGAAGCGCGGTGTGCTGCAGAGAGAAGACGGGGGAGTTAAGGAGAACAAGAGTGGTCGCACTTAACAAACTGGCAGGTGTGTGGATCAGTAAGAGGCATTTACATATACACAGACACACAGACCCATACATAGACACACAAACACACACAGACCCATATGTATACATACACACACAGAGCCATACACACACACACACGCAGACACACACATCCCTGATGAAAGAAAACAGTGATCGGCAGAAACTCCAAGGCACCTCCGGCATGAATTAAAATTTCCATTGTCAGCAACATCAGTCAGAAAAGAATTCAAAGATCTTTTAAAAGGAGAGAAGATATATAGGGGAGATAAGGAAGACAGCCATTCCACCCACTAGTGGTAGGATCTGTGTGGATTAGAAGTTGAGACAAGTTCGGGGCCCCTGCGGGGTCCCAGCGCGGCTGTGTGCAGTTTCACAAGTGTCTTAATTTCTCAGAGTCAGTTCCCTCAAATGTAAATTGAGAAAGTTGAATACATAAGTGAAGCTCCCTTTCCCCAACTCTAAAATCCTATAACTAAGTTTGACAGAGTATCTTGTGTCAAATTTGTCCTTAATTTCTACCAAAACATTCACAAAACCACTGTAAAAAGTACAGAAGGGTGGAAGTTAATTCAAAACACTGCATTAGCAATAAAAAGGATGTACACTATACTCGCAAATATGCTAAAGCTTTAGATAGCGATGTCTCTTAAAAACTCATAAAAAGGGCCACTGGTTACATAAGACTAATGTCTGGGGGGTTCTGCCATCAAGATGAAACGAAACAAGCAAATAACCAACTGTATATGTCTATGAGAACACGTGGGGTTTTTTTGTTTGTTTTTGTTTTGAGACAGAGACTCAAGCTATCGCCCTGGGTAGAGTGCCATGGTGTCACAACTCACAGCAAACTCAAACTCCTGGGCTCAAGCGATTCTCCTGCCTCTGCCTCCCAAGTAGCTGGGACCACAGGCACCTGCCACAAGGCTCAGCCATTTTTGGGTTGTGCTGTCATTGTCGTTTGGCGGCCCGGGCTGGATTCATACCTGTCAGCTCTGGGGCATGTGGCTGGCGCCTTAGCCACTTGAGCTACAGGTGCTGAGCCACATGCTCTTTTTTATAAGATAAGACACCTTTTCCCTTGCCATTTTAAGGTAGCAACAAAAAACATGTCAGAAACTATTACTTGAATTAAAGTCATTAGGCAGCTCTTTTTTAAGACAGTGGAATGTAATTAATTATTTCAAAAGGGCTTCTTCTGATTTATCCAATAAGCTAAGCATTTACTTTTAGGAAAGAGAAATAAACGTATTTATAGAGAATGCAAGGCAACAATTAAATGATTCTAATGAATAATGAGCAAGCCAACTCATCTAAAATCTAACCCCATCTTTAACTATGTTATAATACAGCAGAGTATTACACTAATAATACCCATTATCGCAGCACCATCATGTTCAAAGTAAGTGCCCACAAAACCCATTCACTCCACTCAAGATACATTACAGTGATATGGTTCCTGGCTCCTGTGTCTTATTACTTCCTAAATACTGCTAGACATTAAGAACAGATTTCTCTGCACATCGTACAGAGAACTAAACAGCCCCTGTCTGCTCAGTAAGCACAGCACCATTACAAGTGCGTTGGAAAAAGGGGGACAAACTTGCTAAAAGATCACAAGATATCCTAGGGAGGAGAAAAATTCACAATTTGCACGTAAGTTTAGAACTTTAAAGATCTGTTGTAAGCACCATAATATTTTAAAAGGTTTAAGCAAGAGTGGAAGGAAATCACTTCTGAGGACCATTCCTTTCTCAAATTCCCTTCTCACCACCTACTGGTTAACTTCCTTGTATATTAGATTCATTCCTTGGATGTTTCTTTCATCTCATGAACACTTTACATCATGCTGTAATTGTTTACTTATTGACTAGTCATTCCAGGCTTAGAACTTCTGCTAAGGAAAGCAAAACACAGCATATACCTGCCCTTCATCTGAAAGCCTGGTGGTTTGGCAGAAATGCCAGAGGCTCCACTGGGCGGACGGTGGTATTCCAGGACAGTTAAATTACTTTAGTTGATCTGTTTTTTGAAGTTATCTTTTACTTTTATTTATAAATATTAGTTGTCTATTTTTTGAGACTTTGGAGAAAAAAAATAAGTTAACTGATGACTCCATACTGAGCCTCAGAGTCAAAGCATTCTATAATAGACATATTCTTATTTGACAATGTGAATGTTACTTTCTTTGCATTATTATTATTAATATTGCTTAATATTTCAAAAAAATTACCTTAGTTGAAACGTTAATATACTTAACACTGCTAAATTGTACATTTAAAAGTGGTTAGGAGGGTGGTGCCTATAGCTCAGTGAGTAGGGCACCGGCCCCATATGCCAGAGGTAGCAGGTTCAAACCCAGCCCGGGCCAAAAAAAACTGCAAAAAAGAAAAAAGAAAAGTGGTTAGGAGAATACACTTTATGTTAGGTGCACTTTACCACAATTTTTTTTTTAATGTAGAAAACATTATTTGTTATTTATAAATAACAAATATCCTAAGATATTTGCCAGAAAAAAAAAATCACACTAGTTGAAAGTTATTACAATGCAAAGGAAGTATAAACATATAAAATTTAAAAGCTTTTCAAATACTGATTGTGGAATTTATTTTACTTTTCCAAACAAATTACTCCCGATCTAAACACAAATACTAGCTGAGTGACACTTGTTTAATCTCAGACATTTGAGTTTCTCATTTGTAAGTGGAAATAACAGCAAGGACTTCCCAGAGTCATTAAAAGCATTAAATGAGATAAGGCATATAATAGGCTTAGAAAGTCCATGGTAATCACTTCGTAAATGTTGTTACTATTATTATCATTACTGTGAAAATGATGGAAAACAAGTTGATGGGACACCTGGGTTTGAAGAGTTAACAGTTTCCATCCCATTTACTGCCTTCTAAATTCAGCTGAGCATGTGTAACTTGGACCAACAGTGCCCTCATTTGCTAAATCATTCATGAGGCTACACTTAAATGTTAGCACGTGAACATACAGTTGAGTCTATGTTTCTTGGGCGGACTGACCAGAACGCCCAAGGAGAGCTCAGAAAGGCAAGGCGTCCCCCCCCAACCAGCAGACACTGGAAGACGGACACCGTCTGACTGCCAAGGCCACGTCCAGGACACAGAATGCCCTTCACTGCTTAGAAGAAATTTCCAGTGTTTTGTTTTTTTCTCTTTAACTTTTCAATTTTTAATTATTATGGGTACACAATAGTTGTATGTATTTACAGGATACACATGATGTTTTGATGCACGCATACAATGTATATTATTGAAATCAAGTAATTGGGTATCCGTCACCTTTAGCATTCATCGTTTCTCTGTGCTAGGAACATTCCCATTCTACTCTTTAGTTATTTCAACGTATATACCCTAACTTATCATTGGTTACAATCACTTTGTTGTCCCATTAAATATGGTTCATTTTATCTATCTAACTATATTTTTGCACCCATTAACCATCCCCACTTTATCTCCTCACCTCCTTGCTACCCTTCCAGCCTCTGATAACCATCTTCCCACTTTGTCTTCATGAGATCAGTTGTCTTAAGATTTAGTATGCACACAGGAGTGAGAACATGTTACAGTGGTCTTTCTGTGCTTGGCTTAACAGAATGTGCTCCAGTTCCAACCATGTTGTTGCAGATGGGAGGATGGTTCTTTTTTAGGGCTGTATAATATTCCACTGTGTACATATGTACCACAATTTCTTTATCCATCCATCCACTGATGGGACACTTAGGTTGATTCCAATTGTTGGCTGCAACCACTATGGCTAATAGTACAGAGTTTCCTCAAAACAACTGAAAATAGAACTAGCATACGAGCCAGCAATCCCACCACAAAGTATATATTCAAAAGAAGACAAATCAGTACATTGAAAAGTTACCTGCACGCCCAGGTTTTATTTTTTCTTTTAATCCTTGAAAGGTCAACCAATACTCCATGATGTACAGAACATAATTTGAAGAATTAAAAACTCTGCTAACCTTGAAACTATATAGAAAAAAGGCCAAAAAGTCGTACTGGAAATTCAAGAAAAAGCACACAGTTTTCACTCTTTGGCAAGAGAAAAAAAAAAAAAAGGCTCCTCAAGAATTTTGGGTAGATGGGAAGAGTAAAGCGAGAGATTATAAAGCTTCAGGAATAATCTGAAGCAAAGCCTTTTAAATAAAAATAAGCTTAATTTATCTAGGAAGATAAATAACTAGAAATTCCTATTACCTTTCAGCTTAGCCAGAACTATGAAGAATCGATGTTGTTTCTGGTCTAAAGATGAGACTTCACGCCTCCTAGACCAGAGCCTTAGGAGCTCAGCTCCATTTCCTAACTGGGTAGTCATGAGCAAATTTTTTAACCTCTCAGCAGCAGTTTCCCCATTCACAAAATGAGGATGTTATCACTAGACCTGAGGTTGTGGAGAAGATTAAACCAACTAATACACGAGTTCTGACAATTAAGTTTGTGAACTTGCCACCGTGTATTTGCACTGGCGGCACTGTGCCAACTCGTAAGTGCCCATACCCTTGGTATGTGACTGCCTCACAGCTGTGTCCTCGACGACGTGTAGCCATGTCTTGCTGAGACGAGTTTCATTATTGTCGCACGTTTTTGTGTGCTGTTGCAAGAATGTCAGAAATTGAATTAGAACAACGAAAAGCATTCGTGTATTTCTTGTTAAAATTGGAAGCGAAATCAAGACATGTTAGTCCGAGTTTGTGAGGATGATGCCACGAAGGGAAAAAAAAAATCATCATTTTTTAATAAATAGTAATTCTATATTGTGCCAAGAAAAGAGTGGGCGTTTATACATATCTTTTTTATTTGGTCCTCACAACTTTATAAGGCCAATATTATTTCTATCGTAGAGATTATCATTCTTAGTAAACTCACGAAAAGAAAAGCTAACAAGCTCATCTGAAGGCCCTGAGTATGTCAGAGCCAGAACGCAAACCCAGACACGTGGGGCCCTTTCTGACTCACAACCAACGCTCTCAACCATACTTACCTGTTCACAGTGGCACACTGGTAATATCTGATTTAAAATAAAACACAGAGGGAAGGGCTAGAAGGGGGACTTGAGCCCTAAAAATAGTGTGTAAGGGTCAGGCGGCCAATCCTCTTTCATGCATCTTTAAGAAATTAGACCTTGGGTCCCCTTCCTGACCCTGACGGGGACGCACGGCTTCTCTGGGTCACTGGCTGGCTCTGAATGATGCTCACAACCAGGGCGAGCCTCCCCTGGGAATCACGGGTTCCCAGCACCTGTTTGTTAACGAGCTGGTCACTCTGCCACCCTAGGAAGGGCCGTGACTTTCGCCTATGACCATGGTCTTCAGTGCTGATGTCAGAATCAAGCGGGAACTTGTCCATTTGGGAAGAGTAGCCTAGTAATGGGACAGCTATGGAAACTGTGATTCTTCTTTTGGTCAACTTTTCCTTCTTCTTTCCATTTCTTTTTTGTAATATGTTTAATTACATGGGACAGACAGAGGCACAGCCAGACTGATATACACTAACTTTCCGGAATATCCTGAGCACACCCCCGGAAAGACGCGGTTACCAGGCACTGCAGTGAATCTCAGCATCTTAGCTCTCCACGGTTATGAAATCTTAACACTTATTTTTACAGTTTGGCCATTCTGAAATACTCAGTAAAAGCAATATAACAGATATACCACTTCCAGGACCCTCTCTTCCTCAGCAGTGCCTTCTAAGATGCAGCAGAAACAATCACACACAAAAAAGAACATTTGTTAAAAGGAAAGCTACCCTCTGAGAACACACCACCCAGCTGACAAACATTTGCTGCTGGCCTACTTTTCTCTTTCGTCCCCATTAGACACAATGGGAATTTTTTGTCAAATTCGTATTCCAGAGCCATGAAATCCCTGCAAAGTTCAACACCAGGCCTGACTTAAGATCTCTGAGGCCTCCTGCTAACTCCATCCCCCTGCAGCTGCCTGGCTAAGGCCAGCTTTTGATCTGTGCTGTCTGGAGTTCAAGCCGATTCACACACAGCCCCTTTGATCTCTTACTAAGTGGCTTCTGGTCTCCTGACGCCTTAGTCCTGCTGCACTGCGGTTTTGGAAGTCAGTCCTCATCCTGAGCACACTACAGACTCCACACACCAGGAGTGAGCTCCATGCACTCATCCAGTTCGCGGGCTTGAAAAGCAATATTTAAGCCATGAGAGAATTTCCCCAGTAGCCACAATCAACCCGCTCCATGAACACCCTACTAAGAGTTGTTTTTCAAATGAAGCAGCTTAAAAACGATTTAAAGGATACAGAACTTTCCCATAGAGGGAAAAGGGATGTGTGTTTTTTCACACATCCTCTGTGAAAAAAACATCTGCAGCCAGGTCAGCACTGGAGCTTACAGTACTTTGAGGTTAATAAAAATAAATGTGGATGGAAATCAGGGATGGGCCAAAAGGAGCTTTTACCAGTTTCCCCAAGGTCTTTAGCCAACAGTGACCTTCCAGGGCAGCGGCGGCCTGGTCAGCAGGAGGCCGCATGACATTGCTGCCACATGGACAGTGCCGGCAGCAGCAGGGGGCACTTTGCTGGGGTCAGTATGTTACATGGATGACACGGACCCAAAGAGCTCTTTTTAAAAAAAGGATACAAAGGAAAAAGGAAAAAGTTCTGGATGCCCAGCATCCATATTATAAGATCCTGTGAGCAGTAAAGAAACTGTGTAACAACCTGCCATCCACAACTGTCCTTCACATTTTAGATTCTAGAAATAGTATAGTTTCATGTCTTTTTGGTTTGTTTGTTTAATCGTTTGGGGTTCATTGAGGGTACAAATTAGGTTACATTTGATTGCATTTGTTAGATAAAGTCCCTCTTGGCTCAGCCCCCGTAGCACAATGGTTATGGCTCCAGCCACAAGCACTGGGGCTGGCGGGTTCGAGCCCAGCCCCGGCCAGCTAAAGAAAAACAATGCAATAAAAAAATAGCCGGGGGTTGTGTAATCCCAGGTACTTGGGAGGCTGAGGCAAGAGAATCTCTTAAGCCCAAGAGTTTGAGGTTGCTATAAGCTGTGACACCACGACACTCTATCACAGGCAAACACAGTGAGACTCTGTCTCAAAAAAAGATAAAGTCCCTCTTATAATTGTGTCCTGCTCCCAAGAGGTGCACCATACACCATCACAGACCTGACTCTGTACTGCTACTCTATGTCAAAATTATGTCAATACCTATCAAATTCTGTATCCTAAATCTGTAAACTAATCAGCTAAGATGAACATAAAGATATTGGGTTTCCGGCTTGGTGCCCGTAGCACACTGGTTACAGCGCCAGTTACACATACTGAGGCTGGCAGGTTTGGCACCAGGCCTGGGCCAGCTAAACAACAATTACAACTGCAACTAAAAATGGCCGGTGTTGTGGCAGGCACCCGTGGTCCCAGCTATTGGGAGGCTGAAGCAGGAGAATCACTTAAGCTCAAGAGTTTGAGGTTGCTGTGAGCTGTGATGCTACAGCACTCTACCGAGGGTGACAAAATAAAACACTGTCTCTAAAAAAAAAAAAAAAAGATACTGGGCTTCCACAAGCTACTGAGCAACTACATACTAATAACAGCATTCAATCAGACTCTCAAACCTCTTCCCCTACTCCTGAATTTTAAAGCTCAATTTGCTGATACGCAAAATTGGTGAAAGAAATAGAGATAGGCTTGTGTTCTGAACGTAAATCCTTTATGCCCTCTTACCTACAAAGGCCAATAAATTAATTACAGCCATATATAAGGTTGAAACAAAAATGATAGTTATATATTGCTATCACTTAATGCGTCCATAGCACAGAAAACCATTAGCGAATTCATGAATCACACACCTGCTTACGCTATTCTCCAGGACAATTACCTGAATAAAGACATGACTCGATGTAAGGATGTATCAATTTTAAGTGTTCTAAATACATATAACTAAATATATAGTTATATATACGGAATTTCGTAAAAATATACCAGAAATTAAAAGACATACAATATGGTCTTTTGACAAGCACTTTCACTCCTAGGAATTTATCACCTACCTATCACAAGATTTATCCCCCCATCTTTTGTTTTCACAAAAGAGTATAACAAAGATACGCACTACAGCCCTGCTTAAAATACCCACCAATGGGCACAGAAGGTGGTTTAAATAAACTGTACAACAGTAAAATACTATGCAATCAGCTTGGTGCCTATAGCTCAGTAGCTACAGCGCCAACCACATACACCGGAGCTGGTGGGTTCGAATCAGGCCCGGGGCTGTCAAACAACAATGATAACTGCAACAACAAAAAAAACAGTCGGGCATTGTGGCAGGCACTTGTAGTCCCAGCTACTTGGGGGGCTGAGGCAAGAAAATTGCTGAAGTCCAAGAGTTGGAGGTTGCTGTAAGCTGTGGTGCCGCAGCCCTCTACTGAGGGTGATAGCTTGAGACTCTATTGCAAAAAATA
Source organism: Arctocebus calabarensis (assembly GCA_963573935.1). Taxonomy (NCBI): domain Eukaryota; kingdom Metazoa; phylum Chordata; class Mammalia; order Primates; family Lorisidae; genus Arctocebus; species Arctocebus calabarensis. The sequence goes on from CAUYON010068716.1 coordinate 11,698, forward strand.
TATATATATACACACACACACTACGCAATCATTATAAAGAATTAGGTAGCTCTATGAATTCTAAAATGTGAGAACACATGATTGAAGAAAAAAAGCACTTATCCCATTTATATGTCAAAAAATAAAACAAAAATAAATACTATTATTTATATGATCATGTATCTATATATGTATATAGATAGATAAATATGTATATAATACTTCTGGGAGTATAAACAAGAAAAACAGCAGTTTTCATCTGGGAGGAGAAGTTAGGGAATATGGTCAGAGGCAGACTCATGGGACACCTCTGAATTTCTATGCCCCACGTATGTATTATTTTTAAAGTTTCAGTGCAGGGCCTGTAATCCTACCACTTGGAAGGCTGAGGTGCATGGATTGCCTGAGCTCGTGGGTTCAAGCCCAGGCAAGAGAATTGCTTGAGCCTAAGAGTTGGAGGCTGCTGTGAGCTGTGATGTCACTGCACTCTACAGAGGGTGACAAAGTGAAACTGTCTCAGAAACAACCCTTAGTGCAGCAAGACTAAAGCCAGGTGCCCAGAAAGTCATTCTGTTGTACATATAAGAAAAGGGACAACTTTTAAGACATACCTGAAATTTACACAGTCCCTTCTTACAACTTTTAAAAATCATTTTTAGCCAGGGACCAGTAGCTCATACCTGTCTCCCAGTTCCTCGGGAGCTGAGGCATGAGGATCGCCTGAGGTCATGAGCTGAAGACCAGGCTGGCCCCCAGTGAGACCCCCATGCCTAAAACATCCTTTTAAACAGCACAGTTCACAATGGCACTGATCTGGAATCGAAGCAAGTGCCCATCAATTCATGAGTAGAGTCACAAAAGGTGGTATATATACACTGTAGAGAACTATTCAGTCATAAAAAAGATGAAGTAATACCTTTTGCAGCAATCTGGAAGGAACTGGAGACCACTATCCTAAGTGAAATATTTTAAGAATTAAAACGCATACCACATGTACTCTCCAACAAACTGTAACTCCGCGATGGGCACAAAACTGCAGGGAGGGAGGTAAAAGTCACCTGGAATCAAGCAGGGGTGGGGGAATGAGAGGCAAACCGGTCTCATGGGCACAGTGAGCAATATTCAGGTGACAAGCACATTTATAGCCCTGAGTCAAGCACGCGACAAGAACATTTGTACCCCCTTAATACTGTGAAAAACAAAATTTTTTTTGCAGTTTTTTTTTTTTTTTTTTTTTTTTTGCTGGGGCTGGGTTTGAACCTGCCACCTCCTGCATATGGGGCCGGCGCCCTACTCCTTTGGGCCACAGACACTGCCCAATATTGTGAAATTTTAAAAAGAAAACAATTTTAATTAGTTGGGCGTGGTTGAGCACACCTGTACTCTCAGCTACTTGGGAGACTGAGGCAGGAAGATCACTTAAGCCAGGAGTTCAGGGCTTCAGTGAGCTGTGATTGCACCACTGCACTCTAGGCTGGGTGACGGAGAAAAATCTTATCTCTGAAAATAGAAAACAAAATAATGAACGATAAAAATCTTTTTAAATAAGAATTCTACTAGAGTTAACAGTTGGCTAACACAGCACACTATGTATTTGCACAGATACTCAGGCAGGCCATATTGAAATATTTTACATTCATACTATTCTGGTTTTACAACCCATGTCTTTTTTTAAAGAAAAATTAATAATTGTCGATTTCATAGGGAGGAATATTTCCACCATTCTTTTTAATGAGTTGTCACCTGCCTTTGTCTTTCAAAGCAATTTTAAAGCATTACTAACAGTGCCCACTGATGAATTCTCAATGGCTGCGCTATTATGCTATTTTTACCTCTCAGCGTCTGAGACGAGCCCAAAGCCTTTCAAAAATATCTGCCTGGCAAAAATTGAGTCAGTCAAGAGGGGAGAGAAAGTGAAGAATAGGTTGTAGGAGGGAGGAGAATTATTGGTTAATAAATTTTATCTTCTAAATCACTGAGATTCAAAAGTACCAAGGATGGCAATATCATGGCTAATGTTCAAAAACTGGCTAATGTCAAACATTTCCAGTGAATTATAATCATGAGGGGTTATTCAAAGTTCAACATAAATCAAAACACCAGAAAATATCTACTTGCCATGTTTAATTTATAAGGTCAGCTGAAGGTAAAATCCATATGGTTTCTAAATTTTTTTCAAGCTTTTTGGTAGAAATTAAAAATTACAGAGTATCGGACCAATAATTCCTTCATCACTGAACATTAACCCACAACAAATTACTTGCACTAATTTAGAATTCTTAAATGTATAACTATTTTCTTCCAAAGCAATAAACACTAGCTCTTACACAATGCATATAAAGCACACTAGATTACTTTTTTTTTTTTTTTTGTAGAGACAGAGTCTCACTTTATCGCCCTGGGTAGAGTGCCGTGGCGTCACACTGCTCACAGCAACCTCCAGCTCTTGGGCTTAAGCGATTCTCTTGCCTCAGCCTCCC
>CAUYON010068717.1:0-16015 GCA_963573935.1 Arctocebus calabarensis
CCTCCCGATCTCTGTGTCTCACCAGTTGCCCATCCACTCCAATAGTTCACACGGGGAAAGATCCAGAGCTCCCACCCTCTCACCTGCTGACCTGGGAGAGATGGGCTATAGGACCGTCTCCGCCGCCATCTTCCTCCACCCTCAGGGGTCTCACTCTTGTTCAAGCAATCCTCCCTCCTCGCCCCCCAAGGTCTAAGAACACAGGCATAAACCACTGTTTCCAGCTTCTGAAACCATTTTTAAAACAGCTTGATTATGATAAAATTCAAACATTATAAAATTCATTCTTTCAAAGCATACAATTCAGAGATGTTTAGTATATTCACAGAAATGTGAAACTTTTACTCATCATCTTTTACTGTGTCCCATATCCTCTCATATGTTGTTCTTTCAACATTTTTGTGTATCATTTAACTATATTACTGATAATAACTTGTGTGGTTACCTCCTGGTTATTTTTCAAAGACTTCTTAGTTTCTGTATATAACTGCAAGTTAACTATTGGCTGAAGTTCTAAGTTTACGAGGGGATATTTAATTTGGAAGTTTTAAATATACCAATAAGGTAAAAGATGTTAAATTTTAAAATGAGTATGAAACAGATCACATTAAGCTGATTGTATAAGGAAAATATCCCAAGTTCCTTAGTGGAACTTGTCTCGTACTAATACACTGTCTTTAAGCTTTGGCAGATTGGGCCTTTCTCTAGAGCTCTGCAACTCAGGGGTTGCACTGAGTTGAATAGTGTCTCCTAAAACTCATGTCCATCCAGAACCTCAGAATGTGATCTTATTCATAAACAGTGCCTTTGTGGATGTGATCAAATTAAGATTAGGTTATCTTGCATTAAAATGGGCTCAAAATCCAGCATCAATGTTGTCTTATAAGGAAAGAGAAATTTGTAGAAACCTGAAGAAGAGAAGGCTGTGTGAAAGATGCAGGCAGAAACAGTAGGGTGCATCTATAAGCCAAAGAATGTCCAGGGCTTCTGGATGCCACCATATGCTAAAAGAAATGGTGCTTCTCTAGGGCCTTGAGAGGAAGCATGTCCTGGACCACCTCGATATCAGGCTTCCAGGTTCCAAAACTGTGAGAGAATCAATTTCTGTGTTTTAACTCCCAGTTCGTGGTTTCTTTTTACAGCAGTCCCAGGAAACCAATACAGGGACTCGACTCCTGGGAATGGCTCTCTTAACATTTTCTAAGCCCCTTTTGGGTGTCCATGTCCTTCTAAGGTAAGTTGTGCCAGCCATTCAGGGTTTTTCCTAGTCTAGACAGAGACCCCAGTAAGCTCAAAACTCCCTATCCCTTTCTGGGCTTTCTGCAGCCTCTGCTCCTCCACTCCCATATATTGGGTTAAATGTGCATTAAGAGGCTCCAGGATTAAAATCCATAGGGTCACCTTTCTGTTCCAGGAGAGTCACCTAGAAAGTGGACTGTTCCTTTTCCCAGCATAATATTTTGTTTTGCATGTGAGTTTGCCCACAGTTGACTCTTGAGAATGCTAATACATTGATTTTAGACAATTTTCAGTCAGACATAGCTCAAGTTCAAGGATTTGACAATCAACAGTTTATTATTATCTTAGTCCATTTTCTGCTATAACTGAATGCCACATCACAGGAGAAAGAGCAAATGAGGGTGAAAGTTATGCTCTTATAAGGGAGGGTCACTCTCTCACATTAATCCATTCATGAAGACATAGCTCTCATGATCTAATCACCTTTTAATGAAATGAATGGCAATGAAATTGGATGGACATTCAGTGAATAGCATTTGGTGAACTTTGGTTATATTCATTTATGTGGTTCCATGGTTTAGCTTGGAAAACCATGAGTGGTCACCACTCTACCTCTTGTCAACAGCAATGGAATTGATAGAAGGGTGGTGGGCCTCTTTTACCCTGTGTACTTCCCACCATGGGCATCCAAGGTACTTACCTCACACACTCCACAAGCTCTGCTCCCTGAGAAGTCTGTCCTTTGAGAGTGATCACTCTTTTTTTGGTGGTATTCAAGAGCATGCTACACAGCACCAGTGGACCTCTTTTCTTGCCAGTTGATATGATGACATTATGTTCCCAGGAGCAACTTTAAAGTCTCCTGAATGAGGAAGGAACAACCTTGTGCCAGGAGGACTGTTCTTTTTGTTTGTAGCATGGTTCATTTTCTATCCTATACTTGATGTGGTTTTGGAACACAGGGAGTGCAGTAAATATGTAATCATTTCAAAAGCTAGGAAAGCTGGGATTATGGCATTAAAAGGTTTAAGAGAAGAGATACTTGGAAATGTGTATTCTAAGATATTCTGGGTAATACTTGCATTTGTGATAAACAAAACATAGTAACAAATCTTCAGATAATTATACAGAGCCATCACTCATGCCCAGCAGGATGAATGATGCAATGTTATACATCATGATGTAACTAGAATTAAACATGTGGTATCAAGGAACATTAAAAGCAAGGGCATCTCTGTTGTTTCAGTATGAACCTTCTCTAAAGGTCCAGAGCAGTGTATGAAAAATAATTTTTGTCATGATTTTGTAACATGAAAGGTATTAAAGAAACCAGGAATGTTGGGTCTGGTAATAAAGAACACGGAATGATAGTGTCTGGACCTGAGGACCTAAAGTGGAAAAACTCACAGCTAGATATTATATTTAATTGTAATATGAGATCCCAAATGGACATTAAACAAAAATGAAATACGCCTTCTTTACCCCTTATTCTAAATCTTTACAAGTAAAGATGGCTAAAGATGGCTCAGCCACAAATACATTAGATATTAGAAATCAGATGGTTAGAGAAATTTTAAGAGAAATGTTTGAAGAAACATGTTCTCTAAGGCTCAGCTATACAAGCTTCCAGCATACACAGGGGATGTGCTGGATATTCTTCTCTTTCTCTTCAGGAAAGAAGTGTGACTTCCACAAGACAAATAGAAGAGCTTAATATGCATCCTCCGAATTTTGATGAATATACTGGTGCCTAACATGTGGCTAAGGAGTATGAAGGCCAGAGACTGTTTCCATTGGCTTGATGGAGCAGTAGAAGACAGAAAGAGAGAGTTAGAGAGGGCTTGGCAGAGAGGAAATGAGAGAGAGAAAGAGACACAGTGTGCACATGCAAGGTTTTGTTGGGAAGTAATGGAATTCCCATCATATATAGGTCAAAGGTTGCATCAGAATTTCCTATCACTAGAAGACAACCTCCAGGAGACAGGGAAGTATGGCCTGGGAATCACTTGGGTCTTCAGGCCTTCACAGAGAAAAAGCTGGAGGTTTACTGTTGATCGCCTGGTCCCTGGGGTCCACAAACAAAAACCATCAGCAACCACGTCCATTCACATCACCAGAAATAATTGTGATAGACCAACAGCATTGTGGTCTCTGAGGACCTTGCAAAGAAATTCTCCTTGGAGAGAGTAAGATTGAAATTTCAGTCTGGCCCAGAGATCACAAAGAGGGAAAACAGCAGTCAATAAAGAACTTCCTTCTGCTCTTACTACCGCCCCAACCCTTAGAGTGCAAAAATGATGTTGAATAGAGCAGATGGAATTACACTGGAAAGCAGAAAGTCAGCAATCTCTTCACATGCATCAAACCTCATACTGGCGAGAAAAAAAAAAGTGTAAGTCATGTTCAGAGTGCTAATTATTTGATGAATTGAGACTATTTGTAACTTAAAATGGTAGCTTTTTTAAAAAAGAATTTTTTGTTCTTTTGTTTGCTTTTCCACAATGTTAAGGAAATGCTAGAATGGCAAGAGACAGACTTGTCTTCATTAGAATATTTGATCCTTTAAATATTAGAATCCATTATATTACATGGATTTTGTTAATAAGCAAAGTTTGTTATTATCTGTTGTGACAACATGGTTGAACATGGATGACATTATGTTAAGTAAAATAAGCCAGAGCCAGAAAGACAAATACCTAATGATCTCACTTTCATGTTGAATATAAACCAATTAAACTCATGGAAGCAGAGTGTATAATGGTGGCTAGAATAAAATAGTAGACTGAGTTTTAGAAGATCTTGCTCAAAGGATGAGCAATTTCAGACAATGAGAGGAGTAAGTTCAAGATATCTGTTGTACAACATGGTGACTGTAGTTAATAACAACATACTGTGTTTTTTAAGATAACAGAGTAGATTTTGAGTGCTTCTCCAAAAATAGTGTGTGGAGTATGCACATGTAAACTACCTTAATTGGTCATCTCACAATATACACATACTTACTTCAAAATCTCATGATATACATAATAAATATACAAAATGTTGTCTATTAAAATTAGTTTGTATCTGAAAATTGTCTTGTAGCACATTGTTGTAATGATACATAGCATGACACAGGTTGTGGCATGTATTTAGTGCTAAATGGAAGGAGAGCATTACAATTGTCTCTGAAGTTTGTAGAATACATTTTTTTTTCTTTTTGGCTTATTTTTCATAGTCCAATACTTCAATCTCTCTCTGAAGAATTTCTAAACAACCTCGACCCAATGTTTTCATTGCACTTGCCCTGCAAGCATCTAACCTTGGGTAAATCCTACTGTGTTCTCTTTCTCTGTGCAGAGACTTCTGAGACTGATGGCAGAAAAAAAAAAAAAGCCATACACCTGAGCCAACTGATAGCACTGTATGTTCCTGGTCTGCTGTTTGATTATTGTTCTAACTTATTATGATTGAATTATGTTTCACTAGGCAAGGATTTTCTTGTTCCCTAAAGGAGATATTTCATCTTCTGTACTTCATTCTCTTTTCGACAATCACTTTTCTTCTCAATAGATCATCTACCTACCCCACCCACCACCCCACATAAACTTCATGAAGAAAATGGAACACAGTAAGAAGTAAGTTCCAATTCTGGCTTCCAACAAACCAACTATATTGTATATATCTACACACACTTCTTTACATTAAGATTGAAGCTTCTTTGCTAATGCCAGGCCTATAATTCCTTCTGTATATTTGAGTGGTGTCCTGTCCTGAACCATTAGGACTTCTTGTTTAGTTCTCTCACATTTATTCTGGAACAGCACACTGCTCCTTTTATCCAAGAAATTTTTCTTTCTACATATGATCTTGTTCAAACCTCTTCTATCTTCTAATATAACAACACCCATAATAAGCAGAAAAACAGAAAAAAATAAGCTCTTTCACACTATAAGGATGATGACAATACACGTCGTTGAATACAGAATAAGAGAATATCAATAAAAATACAACATAAATGGATAGTTATATATTTTTGATCAAAATGTGAAAAGATTCAATCTACAATGGGAGGCATTATAGGCAATATCTATCAAGTATACAGAACCTTTTCTGGTAAGCCTAAATCTAGGAATTATTCCACAGTGATTCTTGGGCATATGTAAATGACAATTGCACAAATTTATTTATTGCATATTGTCAGTGATTAAAAAAGCAACTGATGAAATCAACTCACTGCTTATACCTATAATGGCTCTGCAATTCACACAGAGAAAGTATCCAAGTATGGTCAGTGGCTGCTCTTTGATCTCATGTCTATCTTCTACCATTCTCCTCTTCACCTACCACACCTAGGCTCATTACTTCGTTGCTATTCTTCAGATGTGCTGAAGACATCTGTTGGAATAACGCCTTTCCCTTTGATAGGAACACTGTCCCCTTTCCTACCTAGAATATAAATCACATGAAGCTTTTAATCTTTATCTGTTATTTTTTCACTAGTAAGAGTTCTGATACACAGTAGGACTCAAAAAGTTTTGTTGAATAAATGAATGGACTCAGATATTCATTAAAGCTGAGTGTTTAGGTAAAATATGGTGAATTCATAAAATAATAATTTGTGCTATAAAAATGTAAAGCAATTGGCATGCATTTTTATGTTCAGTGGAATATATGCAAGGTTATATGAAGTCTGACAATTAAGTTTGCAAACTCATCCTAGAAAAAATGCTTCATATCTCATTGTTGAATATCACTATGGTCACCTTTGAAGGACTCCCCATGCATAAGCTATGCACCAATGCTAGTGCCTAGTCCAGCATTCAAAGCAATTTTGGAACTCTGTTTTTGGAATGGCCATCAGAGCTCTCATCACATTACTCTTGATGTCTTGAATAATATGTCTTCCTTTCAGTGTTTCCTTTATCTTTAGCTAAAGAAAAAAGTGATTGGGAGACAGATGAAGTAACTATTGAGGTTATTCTAATACAATATTTCTTTACTGACTAAAAACTCACTCCTAGCCAGTACCATGTGAGCTAGTGCATTGTCATGATACAAGAGCCATGAATTTTTGGTGAAAAGTTTAGGTCATTTTGATCTAAGTTTTTCACACAGCCTTTTCAGCAATCCAAATAGTAAACTTGGCTGACTTTCCAGTTGGTACAAATTCATAATGAATAATCCCTCTGATATCAAAAAATATTTGGGTAACAGAACTATTTTGGTCATGGAGACTTGGCTCACTTCTATTGTGCACTTTGACATTTTATTTCAGGGTTGTACTTGTATACCTATGATTCCTCACCACTGAAACATGGCCCAAAACATTGTCTTGTCTCTCCAAAATGTCTTGACAAACTTTGACTATCCTTTGCCTTTCTTCAATAGTTTTCTTTTGGGACCATATTTGCACACGCCTTTTTCATAACAAAATTTTCAGTTAAAATTTTCCTGTTTCTCTATCAATGTTTACATGGTCTGCTGAGCTTCTCACCTTCAGCAAATTCAATGAATTTGCAATTTTTTCTTTCTTTCTTCCTTTTTTTTTTTTTTAGAGACAGAGTCTCATTTTATCACCCTTGGTAGAGTGCCCTGGTGTCACAGCTCACAGCAGCCTTCAACTCCTGGGCTTAGGTGATTCTATTGCCTCAGCCTCCCAAGAAGATGAGCCTATAGGTGCCTGCCACAATGCCTGGCTATTTTGTTTTGTTGTTGCAGTTTGGACAGGGCCAGCGCCCTACCTAATGAGTCACAGGTGCCATCCAATTTGCAATGTTTTCATCAGTACTGCTAATTAATGGCTACCCTCATGTCTTTTCATGAGTGATGCTTTCTCTGCCTTCAGAAAAACATTTAATCTATTAAACACTACCATTTTCTTTTTGGCATTATCCCCATAAACTTGAACTAACATGTCCCTTTTTCCACTTCCATTTTTGCCAAGTTTAATGAAAAATATAATGTTTATTTGTTGTTCTAATTGAAGTTATGACATTCTCATGATAGCATGCAAAAACACGTAACCACACTGAATGTCACTCAGTAAGACACTACCACACATTGACACAGTTATGAGATATCGGTATACCAAGGTCATGAAACTTTACCGAAGTGTTAAAGTTTCGAAGTTTCGAAGTGTTTTTTTGTACAGTGCTGCAATGTAAAAGCACAGTGGTGAGTTCAGGACCTTCATTGTCTGACCTCTTATGTTAGATGGAAAAGAAAAGGATATAGAGAGTTGGTAACCGTAGGCTACATTTGTATAAACATGAGGAAAAAAGAAAATATTGATTCATAGTTGCTTGTATTTCCATAAATAACTCTAGAATTTTGTGAACATATTTAAAATTTAACAATTTACTCACATACATTGTTTTGAATTTAGCCACATGACCACACCTAACTTCCAGGGAGTTGAGAAATAAAGACTAGTTTGACAGTGTTGAGTCTGGCTCTTTATAACAGTGAAGATGACTGAGTCTCAGGTGGCAGCTATAAGTGGTCTTCAACCAAGTATCATGTGAAACAAAAGATGCATATCCTGATTTCTCCTAGGATTTTTTCAACTCAGGTTTTGTTATTTGTAGGTTTTTTGTGTTGTTCTATACCTGAATGGCAACTTCTGCTTAAACCCTTAAATAATGTCTACAGTTAAAACATTTTCACTTCCTCACTTTCTTTAATCTCTGTATATAAATCTGCAATGGTATAGCTGTTGTTAATATTCCAAAATGCCTGTCCCAGCCATTATGTAGTTTCCCCTGCAAACTTGTTCTTCTTCAGCTTTTGAATTTCCCATCCTTTAAAAAACTTGGTGTATTTCAATAACAGCCAAATATTATTTTCTGCTACTTCTTTTCCTGAATCCCAAGACATATGTTTCCTGGCATGCCACTTTCTTCTGTTGTTTTCCTAGTCATTTCTAGCCCTAACTTAAATCTGGCTGTTTCTTGAGGATAGTGTCCTGTGTGCATGCCTTTCAAGTAAGGCAGGGCTAAGAAACAGAAAAGATGATCTCCCTGCTCTGTATCAGGACTTTCAATTTCTCCTTATTTTCCTTTACAGAAACCTCACATCCATTGATACCTTCCCTTGTCAGTCTACATCTTGGTCCCATTGTTATTCCTTGATGATCTTAGTTCTCATCCTGTTATTTTTCTGTATGACTCTGCCCTGTAAATGGATGTGTTCCTTTAGACTGCTTGACATTTCAGTCTTTTGATTAGTCTACCAATTGGAGTTCATATAGGAAAGATTACTCATCTTTTATGATCCATAGGAAGATATTTTAATGAAAGAACAAACTTCCACAATAGAACTCAGAGTTATAAGAAAATGGCAAACTAATCTGTAGAATTTCTAAGTAGAAGCAAAAAGAAAGAAAGAAAACAGCAGTAAACAGACAAGTAACAATATAATCACTAATAATAAAAGAATGAAAGAAGAACAGAAGGAGATTATGAAGACAAAGGGTCAGATCTCTGTTCTGCTGCTTATCGGCTATGCATGATGATCATGTCATGAGTAAGGCTCTGTGTGTAGAGTAATGATTTCTGGATGGCCAGTGAGCTCAAGCATGGCACTTCCTCTACATTGGTGATCATGGGTCTTTTACCTGTCCCTTTGATGGGGGACAGAGAAAAAGGCCTCGAAAACAAACAAGAGTGATAAAAATGTTTATGGGAAGAATAATCAAATGAATGACTGGAGTCAAATTGACTCATTTGTTGGTGTAGACCTTTAGTCGATAGATCTATTTCAAAGACGAGGCCTGCTTACGGAAATTGCCACACATCTCCCAACACTGTCCTCCTCACCACCCCAGACTGAAATACATGTTCATTTTTACCTGTATATCTGAAACTAGATGTCATAGACCTCACCAATCTGTGATGATAAGAGTATATTCCTCTGTAATTGCGAAGGTTTGAAACATCAAGTCTCCTTTGGCTTCTTGGCTAGATAGTCCCTTTCAAGGTTCACTAAGCAGGTTTGCAAACATAGCTAATCTTGGTTTTCTTCTGTTTCTCTCACTTGCACTTGCCCGCTATCCTGAGCTACCTCATTAGCTTTGCACTTACACTGCCAGGCTCTTTGAACCAGTGAGACTTCTCATCTTTTAGGAAACGGATCAAATATCACCTTCTCAGCCAGAACTCACTAGATAGCCTGGCCACATTAGAGCCTCTTTACCCAGACACTTGACAGAATATCAACATAATAGATTCTAATAGAATGCACGCTTTGAAATCATTGATTTTCTGTTTACTTATTTAAACTTTTAATTATTCAAAAGTTTTCTCCCATTCACATTAATTAAGGGAATTTACAAGCCTGATAGTGTTTTGGGTGTCATGTTTTTCAAATGTCTAGGGTATATTTTTAGATCTTTCCCTACTGTGGAAGTTAAGTTTTGTTCTAAACTTTCTGGATGAGTTTTCTTTGACTGTTGGACCATCCTTTAAACATCATTTCTATTAAGTGTGTGGACTGAGCTCTAAAACCGTATAATATCTCATTATATATGTGTGTGTGTGTGTGTGTGTGTGTGTATATATATATATATAGCATAACATATGGTACATAAGCTATATATAAAGTGATTTATTGTGTCTGGGTATGTATGAGTGTATCTCCTCAAAAATGTAGTGATGGAATAGTCCTTCACATGTAGGGAAAGACTTTTTATATGTTGAGAAGTTACAAATAAGAAGGGTCTATGCATTTTGTGTTATTTCCCAGCCCCCTTTAAAAAACATATTTAGGGTAACGATACTGTTGTTTACTTATTTATCCTATTTATTATGTCAAATATCAGGGAGTTAGTACATGTCTTTTTTATTAAACCGAGCTATTCAAGTCATGGCTAATAAAACATATCCTCTGATTTTAAAATGAAGTTACTCATGACCCTGTCACTGAAGAATTTGCCTCTAACAGCTTGTAACCCAAGAAAGACTCCGTTATAGCATTATGAGGCTCTTGGGTTCAGAATACCAGTAAAATCTAAAGAGAGGAATATCTTCTTGCTTTATATCTCAGATTTCTGATATGTCCCACCAGGTTCATTTTATATTCTGTCTTCATAGTTCTATAGAACACTTTATATTCAGTGCTACTTACAATCTCCACACAAACCTTCTCCTTAAAATTTTACTGACTTAAAGATTGAAAAAGGGAAGTAATATAGACTAGTAAAGACTGGCCTTGTGGTCAGTGTCCATCTCTTAGCAATGGAGCTTGACAAAGAAAATTTTATGACGTCAGAATAAAACAAAAAGTGTCAACTACTGACTGATGAAAATATACAATTATATATAAACTAATAATGAATCTCTGCATGATAGCACTGTTAAATCAGGCCTGTTGGCATAGGTCTTTGTGTTTAGCATCTTATTAGATTTTATGCTACTACTCTCAAAAATTATGAGAAAATATTGTATTAATTTTCAGCTGTGCTACAATTAACTCTTTAAAATCTGCCAGACAGATCTCCTACATTAGGAACCCAAGCTGCACTCCATAGATGGGTTTACTCTGGACTTTGCTGGGACCCAATCTGATGGAAAGAATACAGCACTCTCTTTTCAAAATAGTTGAGGCAGCCACAAAGTCACCCAATGGAACAATTCAGTTCTAGAGCTAAATCAGGGATTTCTACTAGACTTCCAAATTTTATTACAGCTCAATATCCACATGGTCTGTAGATAACGTCACACATGAGCTCTTATATTTTATGAAATATACTATTAATGGAAGCCAAAACTAATGCCTTTTGAGAAAGAAGAGGTTATAACTTCTATGTTACTTAGGTTTTATAATGACTTAAAACTCAGAAAACGTTTAATAGTGACTCCAAATTATTAACGGCTTGAAAATGTACAGTATCTTTGTACTCTCTTAATTCTTTCTCTCCTCTTAGACAAGGACTTATGGGAGTTTTGCTGATTAACTAGTAAACGCCAAGTCTCACGAAATGGCCAAAAAAGGAAAATGCTAAGTCAGGAAGGAATTTTTTTTTAAATGCAAAGTGAAATGTTCTTATTTAGAGAATAGAAACAAACTACTGAATATCTTACCCTGAAAATAGAATTTAAAAGTGTCTCTTTTCATTAAACAGAAAGCCTGTTAAATAATGCAACACACCCCAAATCAAATTCTCAGTTCAGAATATTATCCTTCCGGGTAATGTGTATCCCCGCACTACTGAATAGTTAAGACACAATTTTGGCTAACTTACTGGTAACAAAAGCTTTATATTTCTTGTCCAATTTTTATTGCATTTACATGTTTGAAAATAGTTTGGTGGCATAGTCAAAGATAAAAATTACTTAAAAGAATAGGAAGTTTCTTGCTTCTAATTAAGCTTGCTACAAAAAAGTTATAAAGTAAACCGTTTATAGTTTATCTCAAATAGCATTACTTTGCATAAAAAATTACTGACATTTACTATGGGGTTGACTCAGTGATCACCTTATAATTAGGGAACCATGGAATTTGAATTTAAGAGTTTATCATGAGCTTCACCTCCCTTTTTTTCTTTTTTGGACTGAATTTGTTCATATAACTGTAGAACCTGTGCATCCTGGGTGCCTATTGCTGTGTAACCACATCATCATTTCATGGCATGAAACCGTAGTCATTTCACTGCGCTCAGAGAGCTGCGGAGCCGGAAGTCTGGCTTTGCATGGTAAAAATCGATTAGCACTGCCTTACATACCTAGGGCTAAAAGTGGAAATTTCAACTATTTACAGGTGACTCAAAGGTCTGGGAACTGGAATCATTTAGAGGCTCTTAGACGCGCATGTTTGGCACTCTTAACCTGAGCTCCCACTTCAGTCTCCTTCACCGAGTTTGGGCTCCTTCAAAGTATGGTGGCCTCAGGATAGTCAAACTTCTTACATCATGTCTCAAGACTCCAGAGCAAGTGTTCCAGGGAACAAGGCAGAAGACATGTAACTTTTTAACTTAGCCTAGAGAATAACTTCTATCTTATTCTCTTGCCAAAGCCATTATAAGCCCACTCAGGGTATAAGAAGAGGATACCCCATTTCACATAGCATGAACAGCAAAAAAAATTTCTGACCATGTTTGAAAAGTAGTACCTTCTGGTATCTATACAATTATACTTTCAGTTAGATCCATAATCTATTTATGGTTTTCTAGTAACTATTCCTATATTTTTTCTTAACTGAAGTTAAGATTATATGTATTTTTAAAGTTAATGGAAGATTTTGAAATCACAATCTGGTTATGTTACTAATTTAATGGAATCAAGCCATACATCATGGAAAGATGTTCATGCTCATTACTCAGACAAATTCCCCTAGAATGTTGAAGAATATCCCTTGGTTTCTTGACCGTGTCTTCTCTTCTAGAGAATTTTTTAGGCTGAAAATATGTGTTTCATTTCCAGCCTCTCACAATTTAGTAATCCCATGATGAGTTTTATAGATAATGAAACTTTTCAGCTAAGTCAATTTATAATTTTTTTTTTAATTTTATTTTATCATTAAATCATAGCTGCATACATTAGTGCAATCAAGGGGTACAATGTGCTGGTTTCATATACAATCTGAAATGTTTTCATCAAACTGTTTAACATAGCCTTCATGGAATTTTCTTTTTTTTAATTAAATCATAGCTGCATACATTAGTGCAATCAAAGGGTACAATGTGCTGGTTTCGTATACAATCTGAAATGTTTTCCTCAAACTGTTTAACATACGCTTCATGGCATTTTCTTAGTTATTATATGAAGACATTTGTATTCTGCATTTAGTAAGTTTTGCCTGTACCCTTCTAAGATGCACCAAAGGTGTGGCCCCACCAATTACTCTCCTTTCACCCCAACCTCACCCTCCTTCTACCCTCCCTTGCCTCTTTCCCCATATTCTTGTGTTATAATTGGGTTTTAGCCTTCATATGAAAGCTATAAATTAGCTTCATAGTAGGGCTGAGTACATTGGATACTTTTTCTTCCATTCTTTTTTTTTTTTTTTCTTTTGAGACAGAGCCTCAAGCTGTCACCCTGAATAGAGTGCCATGGCATCACAGCTCACAGCAACCTCCAATTCCTGGGCTCAAGCAAGTCTCCTGCCTCTGCCTCCCAAGTAGCTGGGACCACAGGCACCTGCCACAACCCCTGGCCATTTTTTGGTTGCAGCCGTCATCATTGTTTGGCGGGCCCAGGCTGGATTCGAACCCGCCAGATCAGGTGTACGTGGCTGGTGCCCCAGCCCATTGAGCCACAGCCGCCGAGCCTTTTTCTTCCATTCTTGAGATACTTTGCTAACAAAAATGTGTTCCAGCTCCATCCATGTAAACTGAAAGAGGTAAGTCTCCATCTTTCTTTAAGGCTGCATAGTATTCTATGGTGTACATGTACCACAATTGATTGATCCATTCGTTGATGGGCACTTGGGCTTCTTCTTTGACTTAGCAATTATGAATTGGGCTGCAATAAACATTCTGGTACAGATGTCTTTGTTATAATGTGATTTTTGGTCTTCTGAGTATATACTTAGTAAAGGAAATAATTTTTAATGGTAACAGAGGCTGTTAAGACCATCAAAGTTAAAGATGTTCACATTCATATTGTCCTCTTGAACATTAACAATTTTTAAAGGCTTAGGAAGATAAGTTCAAATATCTCACATCACACAACTTGCTTTTTGATGTTGGACATGGGTCATATATGTTCATTAGAAATAATGAATTGGAAAGGACAAGAGGAAGGGAGAATAAAATAGCTAGTCAAATAACAATAACTACTTTGAATAGAAAGTGTGAGATGAGTTTGAAAGAAAAATAAATCAACTATATGGAAATAAGCATGAGTGGAAGAAAGAGAAAAACTTTTAGAATCACAACTAGCAGGAGGTTTCTATAGTCAAAGGTGAGACTACAACAGGCCAGTATAGGCATGAAAAGACAATACTGAAGTAAGTGTTCTTGTATATTTTGATTCCATAAAAGTAAGTGCTGGAACTTGTCTTACGTCAATATTTCGTAAAAGGGAAAGCTGCTTCCACTCCAAATATGTGCTCCAAATTGTTCTAGGCTAAAAAGCAACAAGTAACAATGATTGGGAAAATAGGAGCCAATGCTGCGATTTTGGTAAATTTCTTTATTATTCAGGCCCATTGTAAGAAACATCCTGATTGTTCCAATACTTTGTTAAATCAAGCAACAATGACTAATAAAGACATTCACATATGGTTCACATCCAATCAGACTATGTATCCTGGAATTAACTGGTTGTATTAATTATGATACATTCACTCCTATTCCTTAAATTTCAGTCTAATCTTCAATTCTCTATACTATATGCCTAGTGTTAATATCATGACAAATACATGATTTTATAAACAAAAGATTCTACTATTCAGGGTATTACCAAGAACGACATTTTAAATCTATAATAAACATGCCAAGTATCTTAGTCCAATTCCTGATTCAAAAACGGATTTGATGACGAGTTGCCAGAAACAACAGCTTTCAAATATTAATCCATCCTGAGATTGCTGCAGCAATCCACCCCACTCAAAGTCATGCCCCTTCTAGGACACTTGTATCTAATGTCTGATGGAGGTGGAATATAAAGTTGTGGTTATTTGGTGCTAACTTTACAGGAGATTTAGCATCAATGCTCACCAACGAAGTGGAGTGGGTTTAGTCAAGGCTGTTGTAATACTAGACCTGCATCACAGCTGGACTTGTTACTCAACCAAACCCTGCATCTTTTCTCTTCCTTCTACAAGGCTTTTCTCCAGTGAAGGTCACTCCCTGACAAACATCTTGCATGTTAAACTCCACCAGGGTTTTCTTCTAGGAAACACAATCTTCAATAACATCTAAGAAGTCAATGTTAATACTACCTGAGTAGAAGCCATCAGCAAATACATAAACTATTAAGATATGCAGAGACACATTCTACTAGGAAAAAACTAACTTATTCTCTGTGTGAATGAGTTTCTCCTTCAATTGATTATGTCATTTTGAATTAAAATAACTCACTTCCTGATAATGGAAAGTGTCAGTGTCAATGTTGGTACACATTTCAAAAGCGTGCTTGGAACAGTACATCAAGCAGAGGTTTGATGAACAGAGATTGAATTCCTAGATTACACTGCTGCCCAATAATGCAAAGGTAAATAAATTTGTTAAAAACATCATAAAATAGGTGATAGTTTTCCTCTGTGCAAGGTAAAAGACAAGTTTTAATAGCAAAATAAATCATCTTTAAAACTTTCTTTAATGAAATCAAATTTCGTTTTTCACTAATGACAGCTGGTGGACTCAGAATGGGAATAAGTGACTAAAAGGGACAAAACGCAACTGTTTCTCTTTGTGAGGTAGAAAACTGCCGTCTTTCTCCTTTTCTTCTTAGTTCACTATTTTTTGTGTTTGTGAGAATATGTGGTTTATATATATTTTTTTTTCTGTTGTTTTTTGTGTCTGACACAGGAAACAGAAGGAAATGTAATCCTATGCCTTATAGAAAAACTCCTATTGTGTTAATGTCAACCTCACTATAGTGTTGTAATTTTTAAAAGTTACCAAACATTAGAATTGTTTTTATCTTTCATCAGACATTTATTGAGCAAATTCTAACTGCAAGATATTTTTCTAGTTAAAGCAAAACTATCTGCTTTTCAAACAAAATCTCTGAGGGAAAAGTATAGACTCTTGTCATTTAAAAATAATATTTTAAAAGTTTATTTGTTATTGAAACAACTCATGGTTACAATAACAGGAAAAGCACAAATGAAGTGTATAAGGTAAAACTAT
>CAUYON010068724.1:0-33715 GCA_963573935.1 Arctocebus calabarensis
TCTCTTGGCATATCTGGAAAGTTCTCTTTCATAATCTCATAAAAAAGAGACTCTGTGCCTTGTGACACCACTTCATCATTTTCGGGTATCCCTATAAGGTGAATGTTGGTTTTCTTCGAGTTATCCCAGAGCTGTCTGAGAGAATGATCCATTTTTGCCTTTCATTTCTCTTATTCTTTGGAAGTTTGGGAGCTTTGAAAGCTTTGTCTTCCATGTCAGAAATCCTTTCTTCTGCTTGCCTCATTCTGTTACTAAGGGATTCTTACTGTATTTCTCAGACCTTTGAGGGCTGCAACTTCTTGTCTCAGTGTGTCTAAATCTTTAATCATTTGGTCTTTGAATTCATTGAATTCTGGAGACATCTTTTGGGTCATCTTTTGGATTACTGCTTGAAATTCTAATTCTATCTTTTCCTCCATTCCGCTGATCTTATTTGCAAACCAGACCCTAAATTAGTTTTCTGACATCTCAGCCATTTGCTTATGCACCGGATCTTGTGTTGTATCTACCTTGTCTTTCCTTGGGGGAGTTGATCTACTCTGATTATTTGTGTTGCCAGACTTTTTCTGTTGATTCTGCCTCATGATTATTTTTCACTGTTGCCTATGACCATCCTCCAAGTTGGGGAGGTGTCTCTCCCAGATCAGACCCCAGCAGTATCACTCTTCTGTTGCTGGATCATTGTAGGGAGTGACCCTGGGTAGCTCCTCTGCAACTGCCCCACCCAGGGAGTTCTGGCTGTGGGAGCAGCCCCATAGTGTGGCATGCCCGTATCAAGCAGCAGAGTGTGGGATGGTGCATGCGGTTCTGAGAGTGCCTGGCACCCAGTGGCCTTTGCAAAGGGAGCTCACACCTTCAGCAGTCTCTGGATGGAAGGAGGGGTCCTGAGGGAGGGCATGGGTCATGTTGCCTCCTGATTCCCTAGCCAGGTGGCGGGGGGCAGTGCAGAGGCAGAGAGGGTAGGGGAGGATGTGGGTTGTGCGGCTCCCAGAGTTCCTGGCCCAGGTAGGCAGGTGGAGGCCTGGCATGTTTCTGGCGGTGTCTCTGGCCGGTGTGGGTGGCATGTGCAGGGGTCCTGGTGGAGTGTCTGACTACAGCAGGTGAGCCAAGGCCCAGCAGAGTCCCTGGCTGCTGCAAGCGGAGGCCCAAGTCCCAGTGGGTATAGATCAGATTCACTGGGGTCCCGGCGGGTCCCTGACCTGGGTGGGCAGCAGGCCAAGGTCTGGCAGGGCACCAGTTGGGGGCTACACTGGGATCCTAGCTGAGTAGCTGGCCATGGCAGGAGGAAAGCTGAGGCTCAGTGGGGCACTAATTGGAGCTGCATGGAAGTCCTGACAGAGTTCCTGACTGAGGCTAGCAGTGGGCCAAGGCCCGGCGGGGCTCCAATCCAGGCCACATGGGGTTCCCTGTGGAGTTTTCCTGGCCACTGTGAGTGATGGGCTGAGGCCCCATGGGGCACAGATTGGAGCCCTGCATGGGTCCTGGCAGAATTCCTGGTTGGGGCTGGTGGTGGGCCAAGGCCCAGTGGACTGCCAATTGGGCCACACAGGTGTCCCTGTGGAGTTCCTGGCCACTGTGTGAAGTGGGCCTGGGGCACGAATCTGAGTTGGGTGGGGGTCCGAGTGGGGTCCTGGCAGAGTCCCTGGCCTGGGGGCTGGTGGGAGCTTGGTGAGGCCCCAGAGTTTCTTAACTGGCAGGCCACCTGGCCCATCAAATAGGGAGGGTGGGCACTGCCCAAGTCCTCCTCCCTCAGTTTCAGCAGAGGTCAGGCTTCTGATGTGAAGGTAAGAGGGGAAGGGTGTCCTGAAAGTTCAGAATGGCGGAATACTTTAGTTCAGTTTTTCCTCCTGAAGGTTGGTTTCTTGGAGTCAGAGCTTGCCTCAGCAGAGGTGACTTGTAGTTATTTTTTCTCTCTCTTGGCTGGGCTCCCAGTCTTCAGCTCATTTGGGCAGTTTCTGGACGTTATCTCTCCTTTTTGACAGGAGCCTCTGTCAGAAGCTGCTTCCAGTTGGCCATCTTGTCCCTCCCCCCAAGGTACACTACTTTTATACATATAGCAGAATTCAATTGCTAACCTAAATCTATTAAAATAAAACCAAATCTTTTAATTTCAGAATTACAAAAACATCCACATACTTTTTTTTTAGTGTTTTTATGTGTTTGATTTATATTTAAATATTAAGCTGTTCTGAATTTATTTTTTATCTATTTATTTTTTAGTGGTCAAAATGGATTATAATTTTATTAGCAATAGTTAAGAGGAATGTAAATTTAAATGCAGGATTTTTACTTTTCTAAATACATGTATTTATTATTCTTCACTACATTATTCCCTCCCCACCCCACAGTGGTAAGACAGAATTTATTTACAGAAAAGAATACAGAAAACACTAAAGCTCCTGGTAGAGGGAGAGAATTCAAGCGGGGAGAGAGAAGCTCTCTCCGTTTCTCTTGTGGTCTTTCTCTGTCTCCTCCTTTAGGCCTTTAGTCTCGGGGTATATGTAGGTGTATGGGTTCCTTGGCCAGGAAACGAATGAATACAATCCCTTCCACCGGGGCAAGGTGAATGAATGTATCAATGAATGGATACAGTCCATTCATGGAAATGAGGCCTAGGAAATTCACAAGAAATTGACCTAGGCATAGGAAATGGGGGTTCCACAATTAGTCCTAAGTGTAAAGTGAAGGAGACACCAAGGCACAGGTGTCTCCTCAGCAGTTGTCCAGCCTTTTTGGCTATTGGAGCCTCTGGTGGGGGTTGGGGGTTCCCCTCCTTGCGTGTCATCCAGCCTGCTGGCTCTTCAGCTGGCTGCCACAGGACCGACACCGCCAAGGAGTAGGCAGCAGCTCCACCAGCTCTGCTGAGCTGTCTAGGGCGCCAAATGTCCTGCATCAATTCTCCCTCTCCGAGTAGAAACTCCAATTGTTGTTAGGGAGAAGGGGTGAAGACTCGATCTAACTGCTTCCTGCTGAATCGGGCGATGATAGAAGGGGGCAGTTAGGGTTTCTCCGGAGGGAGAGTGATACAGGGGTTCATGGACTGGAACCATCTCTATTGCGTGTGGCTTGATGACATTTCTGGAAAACAAATCTGATTAGTGTAATCAGTAATAGGCAAAGGTAGAACAGCGTCAGGTCAGAAGCACTTATTCGGTGATGCCAAAAGTAAACCATATTAGGATTTTTCTTGCTGTTTCCTAAATAATAACTTCAAACTTTCTTTTGGCTCACAAGTGTAGGTGGTCTGTGGTTGGCTGTCTTCATTGCCTGCCACTGTAGAAGATGGAGGTTTCCAGGACTTTACTCGTGAATGATGTATTCAGGAATTGACTCCTACAACTTTAACAGTAGAAGAAGACAAGATAACAGGAAAGGGGACTTCCCAAGTTGGGGTCAGGGAAGGTGAATTACAGGGAAGAGTTTTGATCATGACTAGATCTCCAAGAGGGAAAGGTTCCTGTTTTAGTTAGTATGTCCCTCCCCAAACGGGGAGCAGGCTGTCCTTAATTTATTTTGGAATGAGTCAGCTAGCCCCAATACTATTTATTGGGTGTTAGCATTTTTCTGATGATTCAAAATGACAACTTAACTGTATACTAAGTTTCCCTAAATGCTTGTGTCTTTCTCAGGACTATTTTCTATTCCATCAGTCTGTTGGTCTGACTCTGCCCCAGAACCACAACTTTTCTGTTCTTGTAGCTTTTTTATACCATAGCTTTATACCTGGTAAAATAATTGTTTCTTCTTCCAACACCCACTACTATTTTCTTTTTATATTTTTTGTTCTTCAGATTAACCTTAGAATTATTCTGTCAATTAAAAAAAGTATTATTGAGATTCTTTTAATAGAAGACATTATTATATATTAATATGTTTAGCCTTTATTATCTAACAATTTGGTATGTTTCTTGATTTATTCTAATCTTTTGTATTTCTAGTGCTTTATTTTAATTTTCTTATATTGATGACCTCCGGAGGATGAAACACCCTTAGAAATGTTACACACTGTCCTACTTCCATCTGTTTCCCATGATTTGCTTTAAAGCATCTCTCTGGGGTCAGTCAGGTGAAGTGAGAGTCACAGATTACGTCCTGAAGAGGTTCCAGTTTGAAAGAATTACCACCCCCTTCCATGATTGTCAAGATTTTGGAAAGCAGAGACAAGCCTGCTGGGTCCCAGCCCTCAGGTTAAAAAATAATCCACAGAAGACCACCTGAACCAAATGATTCATCACCTGAGTTTGCTAACATAGGACAAATATTCATTCTGAAGTCACCTTTCAGATACAACAAAGATTTGACTCTGGGAGCCATAAGTGAGGCTGACACTTAAAAAGAAACACTACTTTAAGTAAAAATAACATGGAAATAAATAAAACAAGTAAGTTTAACTGCTGTGTATGAGAGTTCAGTCTCTGGGCTTGAGGACTGTCTTGTTTTGATTCCTAGATCTATCCCTTACCAGCTTGTCTCTTGGGCCAGATATTTCACTTTTCTGGCCCTCAGTGGCTTTGTCAACAGGGAACAATAACTGTCCTTTCTGCATGGTTTGCTGGGATGATTAAATGGAATATTCCCTGAATGTGCTAAGAGCAGTGTTTCACTCCACACATGCTACCCATCATTTTAATCTTTCTCATTCAGTGGCTGTGCTGTCCTTGGAGCTATTTAAGATCCAGGAGTATCTTCCTGTGTGGCAGAATGCCTGACATGGACTAAGTCACTTCTAGGGTGTTTGTCAAACTGAATCTCTTTAGTATCATCTCAGAATAGAATGGGCACCACAATAAGCTACATAGCAGCTCCTCAAATAATATTTTGTTTGAATTTTTTTGTTTAACATTGATTAAAAAAATGCAGATTCCCAGCTGGAATCTGCATTTGTATGGAGTTCACATTCTCCTCATTTGTGTGGATTTTCTCTGGATATTCTTATTTCCTCCTGTTCCCTAAATTGTGCCTGCTAGGTGAATTGGTGTGTCTTCACTGTCCCAGTCTGAGTGCATCTTGTGATGGACGGACGTACCCTCTGGGAGTTCTTGCCTGGTGTCCTGAACTGCTGGGATAGGCTTTGGCCACCCTCGACCCTAAACTGGAATAATTGGGTCAATAATTATCTTACTTATTTTTATTTTTCTTAAATGTATTTGTTTCAATGTTTAACATTAGAAGTAGTTTAGTCTTTATTTAGAAATTTGATGATGTTTTTGTGACCAGAAATCTGCTGTAGGAACTTAATTCTTGTGTACATCCTTTAACCTATGGTCAAATTAGTTCTGTTACGTGTAGTTTCACTGAAAGTCACAGTTTTCCAGAAACCTCTCCACAGAACTTCCTGTACTTAGCCATGCAGGTGTTCAAAAGTTTTTCATCAGTTTTCATCAGCTTTCTTTGGTCTTCAGTTTCTGTCTCTGTTGGCTCTTCCTACTACCTCCCCAGTGAATGTTCTCCATCAGCATCACCCCCTGTGGACGCACACTGAATAGCTACCATCCTGTCCCATCTCATTATTGCCAAGCTCCTGTCCGCTTTCATCCCTCTGTGTCATTGGACTGGCTTTTGCTGAAGTCCTTAGCAACTAAATGGCCGAACCCAGTGGATAATTTTCAGTCCTTCCTTATCTTACTTAGACTGTGTGAATTTACATGAGATTACAACTCCATGAGGGGAATGACCTTGTCTGTCTTATTCATTACTGAATTCTCAATGCACAGAATAGCTCAATAAATTGCTGTTGAGTGAATAAACTTGTTAATATGAGTTACAGTATTAGTCATTCCCTTCCTACAGCATACAACACTCTTGTTTTCTGGCAATTCTTTTTTTCTTCTCCTTATTTGTCTACCCTTCAAATCTAGGTGTTCTTCAGAGTTCAGATCTTGTCCTCCTCTCTTATCCTACAAAATTCCTAGAGAACTTCTCATATATGAATGTCTTAAACATCATTTCTGCACATACTGATCACTTCCTCATCTTCATATCTACCTAAATTAATTTTAATATCTTCAGACAGTTTAGTTAATGACTATAGAGTACTTGATATCTCTCCAACACTTAAAAAAATAGATCCAAAATGAAACTTTTTTTGCCAGACCATTATGTCTAACATGTAAAATAAAAAATAACTAATTAGAAGCTAAAATATCACCATAATTGCTTAGAAATACTGACTTCAAGGGCACAATGTTTTTTGTGAGTGATAAATGAGACCCAGAGACCTTCCTCCTCGACTCTGAACTAAACAAGCTGAGTGTGAGATATATCTAGTTACAAAGCAATCAACCACATTCTCTTATTTACAGGTGCCAGAATGACCACAGACCTAATGAAGAATAAGCAGCTATCACTGTTATCTATCCTCAGGGAACTATAAGCCAACAGTAGACCATTTGGTAGTGGCTCATTCTTGAGTTTGAGAGCATAACACCTAACTCCCCAAATTACTCACTCCATTGTTCTCTTATTTAGGATGTGGAATGGAATTTGGGATAGATAATACACTATTGCTGAGCTTGAGAGTAACAGTTTCAAACTTGAACTTTCTTCATTCTCTGAGGTAGAAGTGGAGCTCAACTCTTTTGAAGTTTAAAAACAGCAAACAGCATATACTCTCTGAAGTCTAAAACAACAGTATAAGAAAAATTTTTCTTTTTTCCTAGAATTGAATCCTTGTCATGGGTATGTTTGCTTACCAACATCTCTATGGCCTGCCGGCATCTGCTTGGTCCCTGCATGTGTCACACATATGCCCTTAGGCTACTTGTTAATTCAATATCAAGATATAACCACCTGCACCCCCAAAATCTCCTCCTGAGAGGGCTATGCCTTTGCAGAGACCACCTTCATCCACACCTATTACACCCATCTGTTGGTATAGACAGAACTGGAAGCTAAGGGATGTTTTTACTAATAATGAAGCCTAATTTGAAGGATGTGACTCCTTGTGAGTGCTGAAGGAGTTTGCAGACACAGCCTCAGAACTAGGAGGATTTAGCCTGTGGATCAAGGCACTGGTAGGCCAAGGCAGGTCCACCCCAGTCAGGCTGGCTCCTAAAAGAGAAGGATAGAGTTGCTGAGCTAAACGTGCCTGGTTTATTTCTCAAATCTATCCACTGGAAATAACTGATTTTCTCAGACATGAGTAAGAGGAAGGCCAGAATCCAGGTAAGGTTAGAAAAGGTTTCTCTGTAATAAAATTAGGGGAGTAGGAAATAAGCATTTTTCTCTAACATTGTTATTCTTCTATGATGTGGTGAAAGCAGGACCATCTATCCAATCACCTTAACCACCAACTAAGAGATACATGTATTACAGATTTGTGTTAGGCAGCACTACACAAAAGGCACACACAGTTTGAGTGTTAGAAATGTGGCTATTCCAAACTCAAGTATGTTACAATTATAAAATATACATTGGATTTTGAAAACAAAAATGAAACATATCTCACTAATATTTTTTATATTGATTGAATGTTGAAATGAAAATAATTTAGTTATAGTGGCTTAAATAAAACATATTAAAATGACTTCCACCTATTATAATATATACATGGCTTGTGTTATATTTCCATTGGATAGCACTGTTCTAGGCCAATGTTTCTCAAACTTAGATGTGGAATCCCTTGCATATTGATACTTCTGTAAATTTCAAATAAAAACATCTTACTGTCAAAATTCTTAAACCCTTATTCTGGATCCTGTACTTACTTCATGGTCAGCTAGTAACATAGAGTTTGGGTCTGGTGTAGTCTGATGACATCACTCAAAAGCATGACCTAGATCAGTGATGTTCAATCAGCGTGCAGTGGGCTGTGTGAGAAGATCATAGATGTGCCATGAAAAATTTTAGAGATTGTTAATTAAACTATTTTTTGGAAGACATTCAACGCACAACAAGTATATTCATGTTTTTACTTTTTCTTCATCAACATTATTGAAGTGTGCTGTAGAAATTTAACTATACCAGTGATTCTCAACCTTCCTAATGCCGCGGCCCTTTAATACAGTTCCTGTGGGTCATGACCCAAAGGTTGAGAATCGCTGAACTATACATTCAGGATGCTGTGAGATAAAAATGTTTGAAAGACACTGATCTAGGGAAACTTCTATTCCTTCCATAGGACACGTAAGTAATAAAGTTTTTCAGTTCCTCCTTCTGCCTATCTTGCACACATCCTCACCTCTCTGTCTCCATTGTTTCTTCCATAGACAGACCTTTATTTCTTGCCTGGATGAGGGCAGGTGACCATAAATAGCCTCAGTGCTGCTCATGATCCATATGAAAGGCAAACTTGATCACATCACTCCTTCCTTAGAATTCTGCAACTCTTCCTCATGCCTCATGGTCAAAGTAAAAAAATTCTTGCAGCTCCCTCAAGTCATGGATGAGTTCGTTTCCATCTGCCAATTCAGGTCAGCTTACACCCAAACCCCACACCATAATTTCAGCCAGCAATGCCTGACCTTGGCCATGAGCAAGATCCTCTACAGAAAGTACAATCTCATGTAAGCTTTGCAAGATCCTGAAATGCTGGCAATAATTTTTTCTACATTATAGATTTTTAAATCTACATTTAAATTTTTACATTTTTTCTACATTATATTTTAAAATCTATAATGTAGAAGACCAGACTATTGGAATAACTTGTTCAAGAATATTCAGATAATAAGGAGCAGCTTAAAATTTGAACCTGGGTCTGTCTAATTCAAAAGGCTGCTTCCTTCCCAAAGGATGTGGTGCTTCTTGTATTCCTCCAGCACCATCTTGCTTCTGGGCTTAGCATGTGCTGTTCCCTCAGATCCTGTGTTCTATTTCTGATTAATTGACACTTTTCTTGTATCACTTGGATTAATCATCAACCCCTACGTGACACGTATCTTGAGACGTTCTGGCCTCCAACATCCAGCTTCCTCTGGGCATGTTTCAGCTTGGAGCTCTGTCCTGATACTAACATGCCATGTGATAGTTTTGGGGGGGTATTATTTCCTCTTCCAGTTCCTCCTGAGGCAGGAATCGTCCTCTGTCCATGTCCATCACATGAGTGATGCTTAATAACTAATTCATTCATCTTGTTCAGCAAATAATTATTAAGATAATGGACCTGTCTTCATGGAGCCTACATTTTAGTGGGGGGAAGTTGAAGGTATAAACTAGAAATTTAAAAATGCATGCAAGTGGATTCTGCTTGTTGTTTCTCCTTCATGATGTTAACACATCACTTACTGTAGTGACAGTCACCAGGGACACTCAATTTGTACTGCTATAGCCAGCTGCTGTGTGCTAGTGCAGCCATCTGTTTTATTATGTTGCCATGCCCAGGGGCAATTGAACAGGTGGCTCTTATTCTTTCCATTTGTTTAGAGCCTCTGGCATCAGTACTCCCTTTTGCACTAAGAGACTGTCCCACCGGTGCCCAGGAAATTCCCTTCCAGCTCCTCACAATCACCCTTCATCTGTCAGACATGTTTGGCAAGATCATCTATGCTGTCAGAGGATGGGCTTCTCACTGGTCCATTCAATTGCTCAGCCTGATTCTCTTGCTAGCAAGACTTGGCATAAGCCGTGACCTCTTAGAGCCTCAATTTCCTCCTATGTGAAAGGGGATTAGACTATTCTAAAGTTGATGACTGGCATTCTTTTCTCTTTCCAGGACTCTTGTATTAAAACTATTTAACAGATCCAGCAGATGTGTTCATCCATTCGACAATATGTACTGAGTACTTGCAATGTTCCACATATTGTCTTAGGTGCTGAGATAAAAATGGTAACATAGCAGTCATGATTCTCATGAGGCTGAGGAGACAGGTGAATAAGTCAGTGCCTGGTTATGATGGTGCTGACAACCACAGATTACAGCAAGCAAGGTAGGAGTGTTGGTAAGGACATGGACAGAAGGCCTTCATATGAAATCAAGCTCCTTCTCTGTAAGCCACATGGAAGAGGTTCACTGCCATTCATAACCTTGATCTTAGCATAGGGTTTAGTTTGGTGAGCCTAGGGATATACTTAAAATTCTTTAGTAATTCAATGATAAAAAGGTGAGTTCGACAAGCATCTCTTTCCTCTGTGTGTCCCCACACCAGGAAACTCAAATAAAACTTAGCAGGATAGCGTTGTTCTGGGTAGAAAGAAACAGCCAGAGTCTTTTGCTCATAATAAGAACCCTTTGAGTAAACTATTGCTAGCTCAATTTTATTAGCCACTAGTGGGCTTGGTGCACACATATGCACTCTCAGTTTACCTGCATTCACGAGAAGCCATACACTTAAGAAATCTGAGCTCTCACTAGGTAAAATAAAACACTTTGAACCAGATTCTTTCTTTTTTCTTTTCAATATACAGAACACTTGTTTCAGGTGCATTTGTTTTTTCCTGAGCAGATCAAACTAGTGAGAGGATGGCCTTCTCCCTTGTGAGACATTCATCACCTGGTTTTTACTTTGGAATTCATAGTTGATTTCCTCTTAGGCCCCAAGGTGTAGCAGGCGAATATAAATTGTTGTTTAGCTAAGGAGGGAGAATATGTTTTATTTTCTAGTTGTAACTCAGGAGAGGAGTAAGGAGTGAGGTATAATTCAAAGAATTAGGTCTGAGCTAAGCTTAATGCAAACTTTGGGAACTAGCAATCAATTATAGAAAAAAGCAAATAATGACATCAGCTAATATTTATTGGGTGCTTACTGCATGCCAAGTGGGATTATGAACATTTTACATGTATTATTCATTTTGCCCACATAATAGTTCTCTGAGGTAGCAACAACTGTCATCCCCAGCTTATAGATGAGGAAAGCAGGGAAGAAAAAGATGGAACAATATGATCAAACTTATGTGCCCAGCAAGTGAAGGAGCTGGGAGGAACCTGGCTGGCACCAGAGCCTGGTACTTCACCTTGTGTAGAATCTCCTCACTGAATAGTTTTCCAGGCTTTGGGGATGACTGCTTTAAGGAACTGTTCCTGACAGCTCAATTTTTGTTGCAATCCCTGAATTACACAGGCAATCTGGCTATGTCCTTTCTTTTTTGTATTTCAAATTAATATGAACATAGAATTTTTTAGATTACATTTTTTTCACTTCCAAGGTAAAGTTGCAGTTGTAAAAGAACCCCCCATCCAGGGACTGTGGTATACACCCACACACCCTTACACTGTGCCCATTGAGATCCCACCAAATGCCCTACCTCCTTCTGCCAATCATCTTCCCTTTGCCCTGCCCCTTGCTAGACTACATTTGTGTTTTATTATTCATATGATAATGTAATTTTTTATATATTGCTTTTATATTATATTGAGTATGTTATATATTTGCTTTTCCATTCTTGAGATACTTTACTAAGAAAAATATGTTTCAACTTCAACAAGGTAAACATAAAAGATGTAAAGTTTTGGACTGGAAACAACTTCCAAAAAAGGCTCCTGTCCAAAAGGGAAGATAACCTCCAGAAACTGCACAATTAAGCTGAATACTGGGAGCCCAGGTGTGAGAGAGAAGTGATTTCTGCGGGTCACCTCTGCTGACAGACTCACCTCTGACTGGCTGTGAGCCCAAGAAAGCAAGCTTCAGGTACAAAATTCATCTAAAAGGAAAAGTGTCCATCCCCTCCCCCAAGAAAGCTCTGAGTTTCTTGCTTTTCTGTTTCCTTTCTTTATTTTCTCCTCTTTTCCTCCTGCGAGTTTTCTATAGACAAGCGGTGAACTGTGGACCACTTGTCTCACCCCACAGAAGAGTGCTGTGGGAAGTGAGGTGTGCTTCCCCTGGTGTGACTCTGAGAACTCTATTGCTAGGCAGAAAAACTGAACTAAAGTTTTCCCCACCATTCTAAACTTACTGTACACCCTTCTCCCCTGACGAACAAGAAGCCTAACCCCAACTGAGACTGAGGGAAGAGGTCCCTGAGCAGCACACCCAACCCTGCCTGCCGGAAAAGACTCCAGGGGGTTGCAGCGAGACTCCCTCCCCTCTGGTCAGGGAAGCCGCAGGCGAGTGCCTGGCCCTGTGCCCCATGCTTGCTGGGCTTCCGCAGGCCCGCCATCTTCTAGAAACTCTGACAGTGACCGCCAGATCTCCTCAGGTCTACCCCCAGCCAGGAACTCCCCCAGTGACTGTGCGGGCCTTTGCCTTCACCAGGAAAGACCCCCGCAGGCCAACTCTGGCCAGTAAATGCCCTGGTGACCATGCGGCCCTGTGCCCGGAGACTGCAGGGCTTCAACAGGCCTGCCTTGTGCCAGGAACTCCATCTGCAACTGCCAGGCCTCTGTGGGCCAGCTCCCCAGCCAGGAATTCTACCAGCAGTTGCCTGGCCCTGGTCCTGCACCCCATGCTTGCCGGGCTTCTGCAGGCCTGTCATTTGCTAGAAACTCTGCAGGCAACTGCCAGGCGTCTCCAGGTCTGCCTCCGGCCAGGAACTCCCCTAGCAACTACGCAGGCCTCCGTCTGGCACCCACAGAGCCCCCGCAGGACTGCCCCTGGCCAGTAAATCCCCTGGTGACGTGCGGCCCTGTACCCCAAGCCTGCAGGGCTTTCGCAGGTAAGCCTTCTGCCATGAACTCTGCCTGCAACTGTCAGGCCTCTGAAGGGCAGCCCACGGCCAGGAATTCCCCCGGCAACTGCCGGGCCCTGCACCCATGCTTGCAGGGCTTCTGCAGGTCTGCTGTCTGCTAGAGACTCTGTCCATAACTGTCAGGCCTCTGCAGGTCTGCTCCCAACCAGGAACACCCCCAGCGACTACTCAGGCCTCTGCCTGGCACTCGCAGGACCCCTGCAGGCCCGCCCTTGGCCAGTAAATCCCCTGGCGACCGTGTGGCCCGGTGCCTGAGCCTGCAGGGCTTCTGCAGGCCTGCCTTCTGCCAGTAACTCCAGCTGCAACCACCAGGCCTCTGCAGGCCCACCCAGGGCAAGGACTCCCCCAGCGACCACCTGGCCCTGCGACTCATGCTTGCCAGGCTTCCGCAGGCCCGCCATCTGCTACAGACTCTGCCGGCAACTGCCAGGACTCTGCAGGTCTGCCTCCAGCCAGGAATTCCCCTGGCAATTGTGTGTGCCTAGCACCCACAGATCCCCGCAGGCCTGTCCCTGGCCAGGGACAGTCATGGCAACCACACGGGCCTCCACCTGGAACCCACAGGCCTCTGCATGTCAGCCATCAGCCAGGGACTCCACTGGCAACCGCCAGGCCTCTGCAGGCCTGCCCCCAGCCAGGAACTCCCTGGGTAACCTCACCCTTTATCCCACACTTTCCAGGCTTCTGTAGGTCTGCTATCTGCCAGGGACTCCGCCCATGACCTCCAGGCCCCCAGCCAGGGTCACTTCCAGTGACTGTGCAGGCCTCCACCTGGCACCCACAGGGCCTCCGCAGGCCAGAGTTATTTCAGGGACCCCACTGGTGACCGCCAGGCCTCTCTGCAGGCCCACCGCCAGCCAAAAACTTCCTGGACAACCGCACGGCCATGCTCCCACCACTTGAAGGGCCAGACACCATGGTGAAAAACAACCCTGGGGCAGAATCAAAGGAAAATCTCTGGCAATATGAATAATCAGAGTAGACCAACCCCTCCAAGTAACGACGAGGCAGACACAGCACAAGATCTCCTGCATAGGCAAATGGCTGAGCTGTCTGAAATAGAATTAAGAATCTGGATTGCAAATAAGATCAGTGGAATGGAGGAAAAGATGGAATTAGAATTTCAAGCAGTAATTCAAAAGATGATCTGAGAAATTCAGTAGAATCCCTCAGTAACAGAATGGAGCAAGCAGAAGAAAGGATTTCTGACATGGAAGACAAAGCTTTCAAATGCTCTCAAACCTGTAAAGAGCCAGAGAAATGGAAGGCAAAAACAGATCACTCTCTCAGAGAGCTCTGGGATAATTCGAACAAAACCAATATTCGCCTCATAGGGATCCCCAAAAGTGATGAAGCAACTTTACAAGACACAGAATCTCTTATTTATGAGATTATGAAAGACAACTTTTCAGACATGCCAAGAGATTCTCAAAATCAGATAGCAGACAGTTTCAGAACCCCAGCACGACTCAACCTGAATAAGACATCCCCCAGACACATCATAATTAAGTTCAGTAAAGTAAATATGAAGGAGAAAATTTTGAAAGCAACCAGACACAAAAAATCGATAATCTACAAGGGGAAGAATATTAGAATAACTCCAGATCTCTCTGATCAAACTTTTCAAGCTAGAAGAGAATGGTCATTGACTTTTAATCACCTAAAACAAAATAACTTTCAAACCAGGAACCTGTATCCAGGCAAACTGATTTTCATTTATGATGGAGAAATTAAATACTTTAATGGCATCCACATGTTGAAGAAATTTGCTATAACCAAACCAGCTCTCCAGGATATTCTCAGACATATCCTCCATAATGACCAGCATAATCCTCCAATGCAAAAGTAAACTCATCCATAAACTTTTTATCAAATTCCAACTTCCACAACGACAAAAGGGTTTAAAATGTCCACTAGATTTTCTAAAGATTTATCAATATTTTCAATTAATGTGAATGGTTTAAATTGTGCTCAAAAGAGGCATAGGTTGGCTTACTGGATATCTGGCCAGATATCCACTGCATATAAGAATCTCATCTTACCTTAAAAGAAAAATTTAGACTTAAGGTAAAGGGATGGTCGTCTACATTCCAGGCAAATGACAAACAGAAAAAAGCAGGAGTTGCAATCTTATTTGCAGATACAATAGGCTTTAAACCAACCAAAGTAAGGAAGGATAAAGATGGACATTTCATATTTGTTAAAGGTAATACTCTATATGATGAGATTTCAATTATTAATATTTATGCACCCAACCAGAATGCACCTCATTTATAAGAAAAACTCTCATAGACATGAGTAACTTGATTTCCTCCAGCTCCATAGTAGTTGGAGATTTTAATACTCCTTTAGCAGTGTTGGATAGATCCTCTAAGAAGAAACTAAGTAAAGAAATTTTAGATTTAAACTTAACCATTCAACATCTGAATTTAACAGACATCTACAGAACATTTCATCCTCAGAAAATTGAATACATATTCTTCTCATCAGCCCATGGAACATACTCCAAAATTGATCACATCTTAGGTCAAAAGTCTAACCTCAGCAAATTAAAAAAAATAGAAAATATTCCTTGCATCTTCTTGGACCACCATGGAATAAAAGTTGAACTCAACAATAACAGGAATCTGCAAACTCATACAAATACATGGAAGCTAAATAAACTTATGCTGAAGGACGAGATTATCTTATCTCATAGATGAGAATAAGAAGGAAATTACCAAATTTTTGGAACAAAATGACAATGAAGACATGAATTATCAGAACCTCTGGGATACTGCAAAGGCACTCCTAAGAGGGAAATTTATAGCACTAGAAGCCTTCCTCAAGAAAACAGAAAGGGAGGAAGTTAACAACTTAATGGAACATCACAAGCAACTGGAGAAGGAAGAACTTTCCAACCCTAAATCCAACAGAAGGAAAGAAATAACCACAATTAGAGCAGAATTAAATGAAATTGAAAACTAATGAATTATAGAACAGATAAATAAATCAAAATTTGGTTTTTTGAAAAGGTCAATGAGATAGATAAACCTTTGGCTAACTAAACCAGGCAAAAAAGAGTAATATCTCTAATTTCTTCCATCAGAAATGGTAAAGATGAAATAACAACAGACCCCTCAGAAATCCAAAAAAAACCTCAAGGAATACTATAAGAAACTGTACTCTCAGAAATATGAATATCTGAAGGAAATTGACCAATACTTGGAAGCACGCCACCTACCAAGACTTAGTCAGAACCAAGTGGAAATGTTGAATAGACCTATATCAAGTTTCAAAATAGCATCAACAATACAAAATCTCCCTAAAAAGAAAAGCCTGGGACCAGAAGGCTTCACGTCAGAATTCTACCAAACCTTTAAAGAAGGACTAGTACCTATATTACTAAACCTCTTCCAAAATATAGAAAAAGTAGGAATACTACCCAATGCATTCTATGAAGCAAACATCTCGATCCCTAAACCAGGGAGAGACCCAACAAGAAAAGAAAATTATAGACCAATGTCACTAATGAATATTGATGCAAAAATATTCAACAAGATCCTAGCAAACAGAATCCAGCAACACATCAAACAAATTATACACCATGACCAAGTGGGCTTTATCCCAGGATCTCAAGTGGGCTTTATCCCAGGATCTTTACGTATGGTTCAATATACGTAAATCTATAAATGTAATTCAGCACTAAACAAATTAAAAAATAAAGACCATATGATTTTTTCAATTAATGTAGAAAAAGCTTTTGACAATATCCAGTATCCTTTCATGATTAGAACACTTTAAAAAATTGGTATAGAAGGGACATTTCTTAAACTAATAGAGGCCATCTACAACAAACCCGCAGCCAATATCGTATTGAATGGACTTAAATTGAAATCATTTCCACTTAGATCAGGAACCAGGCAAGTTACCCATTATCTCCTCTGCTCTTCAACATTGTAATGTAAGTTTTAGCCATTGCAATTAGGGAAGAAAAGGCACTCAAGGTTATCCACATAGGGTCAGAAGAGATCAAACTTTCACTCTTCACAGATGATATGAATGTATATCTGGAAAACACCAGGGATTCTACTACAAAACTTTTAGAAGTGATCAAGGAATACAGCAATGTCTCAGGCTACAAAATCAACACCCATAAATCTGTAGCCTTTATATACACCAACAATAGCCAAGCCGAAAAAACAGTCAAAGACTCTATTCCTTTCACAGTAGTACCAAAAAAGATGAAATATTTGGGAGTTTACCTAACAAAGGATGTGAAAGATCTTTATAAAGAGAACTATGAAACTTTAAGAAAAGAAATGAAATAAGCTGAAAATGTTAACAAATGGAAAAACATACCATGCTCATGGCTGGGAAGGATCAATATTGTTAAAATGACTATACTTTCCAAAGCAATATATAATTTTAATGCAATTCCTATTAAAGCTCCATTGTCATATTTTAAAGATCTTAAAAAAATAATACTTTGTTTTCTATGGAATCAGAAACCTTGAATAGCCAAGACATTACTCCGAAATAAAAATCAAGCAGGAAGAATCACACTACCAGACCTGAGACTGTACTATAAATCAATAGTGATCAAAACAGCATGGTACTGGCAGAAAAACAGAGAGGTAGATGTTTGGAACACAATATAGAACCAAGAGATGAATCCAGCTACTTACCGTTACTTGATATTGACAAGCCATCTAAAAACATTCAGTGGGAAAAAGACTATTTAACAAATAGTCCTGAGTGAACTGGCTAGCGACCTGTAAGAGGCTGAAACTGAACCCACACCTCTCACCATTAACTAAGATAGACTCTCACTGGATTAAAGACTTAAACTTAAGACATGAAACTAAGAAAGTGCAGGGAAAATTCTTGAAGGAATCGGTTTGTGTGAATATTTTATGAGGAGGACTCCCCAGGCAATTGAAGCAGTATCAAAGATACACTACTGGGACGTGAGCAAACTAAAAAGCTTCTGTACAGCCAAGAACATAGTAAGTTTAGCAAGCAGACAGCCCTCAGAATGGGAGAAAATATTTGCAAGTTATGCCTCTGACAAAGGCTTAATAACCAGAATCTACAGAGAACTCAAACGTATTAGCAAGAAAAGAGCAAGTGATCCCATCCCAGGATGGGCAAAGGACTTGAAGAGAGACTTTTCTAAAGAAGACAGGCACACAGCCTACAGACACATGAAAAATACTCACCATCCTCAATTTTCAGAGAAACGCAAATCAAAACTACTTTGAGATATCACCTAACTCCAGTAAGATTAGCCCACATCACAAATTCCCAAAACCAGAGATGTTGGTGTGGATGGAGAAAAGGGAACACTTCTACACTGCAGGTAGGAATGCACACTAATATGTTCCTTTTGGAAGAATGTTTAGAGAATACTTAGAGATCTAAAAATTGACCTGCCATTTGATCTTATAAGTTTTTTACTATGTATATACCCAGAAGACTAAAAATCGCATTATAACAAAGACATCTGTACCAGAATGTTCATTGCAGCCCAATTCATAATTGCTAAGTCATGGAAGAAACCTAAGTGCCCATTGATCCAAAAATGGATTAATAAATTGTGGTACATGTATAACATGGAATATTACGCAGAATTAAAGAAAGATGGAGACTTTACCTCTTTTATGTTTACATCAATGGAGCTGGAACATATTCTTCTTAGCAAAGTATCTCAAGAATGGAAGAAAAAGTACCCAATGTACTCAGCCCTACTATGAAGCTAATTTATAGCTGTTGTATGAAGGGTATAGCCCAACTATGACACAAGAATATGGGGAAAGAGGCAAGGGTGGTGGGGGAGAGTGAGGTTGGGGCAGAGGGAGGGTAATTGGTGGGGCCACACCTACGGTGCATCTTAGAAGGTTACAGGAGAACCTTACTAAAAGCATTGTACTCCTTGATTGCACTATTGTACACAGCTATGATTTAATAATAAAAACAATAAAATTAAAAAAACAAGATGTAAAGTCTCCATATGTTTATGGCTGAATAGTATTTCATGGTATACATATACCCAAATTTGTTAATCCATTCATAGGTTGATGGGCATTTGGGTTATTTCCATGATTTGGCCATTATGAATTGAGCTGCAATAAACATTGTGGTACAAATGTCTTTGTGGTAAAATGAGTTTTGTTCTGGATAGATACCTAGTAATGGGATTGCAGAATCAAATGGATGGTTAACTTTTAGTTTCTTCAGGATTCTCCATACTTCTTTTCATAAAGGTTGTATTAGTTTGCAATCCTACCAGCAGAGTAGAAGTGTTTCCTTCTCTCCACATCTACACCAGCATCTGAAATTTTGGGACTTTGTGATGTGGGTTAATCTTACTAGAGTTAGGTGATATCTCAGAATGGTTTTGATTTTCATTTCTTTGATGATTAAGGACAATGAGAATTTTTTCATGTGTTTGTTGATCATTTTACTATTGTCTGTGAAGAATTTTCTGTTCAAGTCTCCTGCCCACTTCTAGAGGGGATTGTTTGTTCTTTTCTTATTGTTTAAATTGAGTTCTCTGTAGATTCTAGTTATCAGGCCTTTGTCAGATTCATAACATGCAAAAATCTTTTCCCATTCTGAAGGCAGGCTGTTTGCTTTGTTTGTGGTACCCTTAGCTATGAAAAAGCTTTTTAGCTTGATCAGATCCCATTTATTTATTTTTGATCTTGCTGAAATTGCCAGGGGGGTTTTCCTCGTTAAGTTTTTTCAAGGCCAATATCTTCAAGCATTTTCCTCACACTCTCTTCTAGAATTTTAATTGTTTCATGTCTTAAGTTTAAATAATTTATCCAGGGAGAATCAATTTTTCTCAATGGTGAGAGGTGTGAGTCCAGTTTCAGATTTCTACATGTGGCCCAGTTCTTCCAGCATCATGTGTTAAATAAGGATTCTTTTCCCTAGAGTATGTTTTTGTTAGGTTTATCAAAGATTAAATGGTGATATGTAGTTGGGTTCATCTGTAGATTCTTTGTTCTATTCCATAGATCTGCATCGCTATTTTTGTACCAGTACCATGCTGTTTTGATCACTATAGACATGTAGTATAACCTGAAATCTGCTAACATGATGCCTTCAGATTTGTTTTTATATCTGAGAATTGTACTTTCTATTCAGGGTTTTTTTCTGATTCCATATGAATCAAACTACTCTTTTCTTCAAGTTATTCAAAGCACAACATTTGTCCTTTGATGAGGATTGCATTAAATCTATATATTGCTTTGAATAGTATGGGCATTTTAACAATGTGGATTGTTCCCAGCCATCACATGGTATGGTTTACCACTTCCTTCTGCTATTTCCTTTCTCAGGATTTCCTAGCTCTCTTTATAGAGAACTTACATTGGTGATGGAAAAATCAAATAACATAATGACAAGCACAATGAGGGTCTAAAACCAAAGTAAACTCGCTCAGAAATTTAAGAACAAATCCTAGCTTCCACAATGGTGAAAGGGATGAGAATAAAAGGACCTCTTAAAAGCAAGATAACAAAACTCCACAATACCTATCAATTCTCTTAATTAAAGTGAATGGCTTGAATTTTCCTCTAAAATGGCACAAGTTGACTGCCTGGATACAAAAACTCAGAGCAGATATCTGTTGCCTCACAGAAACTCACTTTACCTCAAAGGATAAAATAAGACTCAGGGTGAAGGGATGGGCAATGAAGGGAATGAAAGCAGAAAAAAGCTAGGGTTGCAATCTTTTGTTTTTTATTATAACCTTGTAAAAGACTCCCCAAGTTACTATAGTTTCTAAAGACTAAATAACCCATTGCTGTTTTTTTATAAAACAAGGTTAATGCATATTGCAAGGGTACATGTCGGATCTATTAAGTATAGAGTATAATTGTATTAACACAATCATTAAGTAAATGAGATGAGGTATACATTAACCAGTGTGATGTAAGCATTCCTAATTCTATATGATATCAGCATATTGTACCCCATAAATGCATTAATGTATACATGATCTATGTGTTTATTATTTAATAAAAAAATTTAAAAATAAAAAACAAGGTTAAGTATAATAATAAAATTAGTGCCAGTCAATAAAAATTCATGTCGAATGTAAATTCTGGCTCTCTGAAGTTTGATGAATTTCCTTCAGGTGATGTAATTCATTTCAGAGAAGTGAACCTCAGCTAAAGTGACGGCCTTTCTGAGATTCATTAACCAAAGACCAACGCTGGTGTTTCACCACCAGAACTCTGTTCAGCTCAGATGACCTCTCCATTCTCTGTTCACAAGAAGTTTATCTATGTCTTCCAAGGTCTGGCCAAGTGCCACTATCTCTGAAATATTTTCCCTGAACATCATGCCCAAGAATTACTGATCCTTCTTTAAAAGCACTTTTGTATGACTCAAAATTAAATTTTTGTATGTTTCCCTAATAACATTTTTTTAATTGTTGGGGATTCATTAAGGGT
This sequence comes from Arctocebus calabarensis, assembly GCA_963573935.1. Taxonomy (NCBI): domain Eukaryota; kingdom Metazoa; phylum Chordata; class Mammalia; order Primates; family Lorisidae; genus Arctocebus; species Arctocebus calabarensis. The sequence goes on from CAUYON010068724.1 coordinate 21,006, forward strand.
ACAAAGAACCAGTTACATTGATTGCATTTGTTAGGTAAAGTCCCTCTTACAATTGTGTCCTGATGGTAAAATGTGTATCACACACCGAAACCCCCCAACCCCTTCCCTCCTTCCTTTCCTATGTTCTTCCCCTCTCCCACCATGCCTTCCTCCTTCTCTCCCTCTGCTCTCCTCTTCCCCCACACACCTCTGTGTACTAGGTCATTAATTTTCCTCACATCAGTACTGAGTACATAGGATTCTTGATTTTGCATTCTTGTGATGCTTTACTAAGAATATTGTGTTCCACTTCCATCCAGGTTAACACAAAGGATATAAAGTCTTCATCTTTTTAAATGCTGAATAGTATTCCATAGCATGCATATAACACAACTTGTTGATCCATTCCTGGGTTGGGGGGCATTTAGGCTTTCCTCACATTTTGGCTATTGTAAATTGAATGGCAATAAACAGTATAGTGCAAGTGACGTTTTGGTAAAATGATTTTTTTCCTTCTGGGGGATGCCCAGTAATGGGATTGCAGGATCAAATGGGAGGTCTAGCTTGAGGCTTTGAGGGTTTTCCATACTTCCTTCCAACAAGGTTATACTAGTTTGCAGTCCCACCAGCAATGTAAAAGTATTCCTTTCTCTCCACATCCACACCAGCATCTGCAGTATTGGTATTTTGTGATGTAGGCCATTCTGGCAGGGTGGGTTTGATTTGCATTTTCTGATGATTAGAAACAATGAAAAAATTTTCATATGTATGTTAGTCATTCATTTGTCTTCTTTAGAGAAAGTTCTATCCATTTCTCTTGCCCATTGATTTGTGAGATTGTTGGCTTTTTCATGTGGATTAATTTAAGTTCTCTATAGATCCTAGTTATCAAGCTTTTTTCTAATTCAACATATGCAAATATCCTTTCCCATTGTGTAGGTTGTCTATTTTCTTTGGCTGTTGTCTCCTTAGATGGATAGAAGCCTTTCAGTTTAATTGAGTCTTATTTGTTTATTTTTGTTGTTGCAATTGCCATGGAAGTCTTCGTCATAAAGTCTTTCCCCAGGCCAATATCCTCAAGTGTTTTCCACACACTTTCTTTGAAGTTTTTATTGTTTCATGCATTAAATTTAAGACTTTTATCCATCTTGAATCAACTCTAGTGAATGGAGAAAGGTGCAGTCCAGTTTTAGTCTTTAACATGTATATATCCAGTTCTCCCAGCACCATTTATTGAATTGGAATTCTTTTCCCCAGTATATGTTTCTGTTTGGTTTATTGAAGATTAGGTGGCTTTAATATGTTAGTTACACTTCTTGGTTTTCTATTTGATTTAAAACATCCATGTCTCTATTTTTGTGCCAGTATCATGCTGTTTTGACCACTATGGCTTTGTAGTACAGCCTAAAGTCTGGTATGCTGAAGCCCCAACTTTGTTTTTATTAGTAACTGCCTTTGCTATACTGGGTTTGTTCTGGTTCCATACAAAAATAATACTTATTTTTTCCAAGTCTTGAAATATGATGTTGGTATTTTAATATGGATGATGTTGAATCTGTAGATTGCTTTGGAAAATATAGATATTTTAACAATGTTGCTTCTTCCCACTCATGAGCATGGTATTTTCTTCAATTTGTTAATTTCCTGTGCCATTTCCTTTCTTAGGGTTTCACAATTTTCATTATAGAGGTCCTTTATCTCTTTTGTTAGGTATATTCTTAGGTATTTTCTTTTCTTTGAAGCTATGGCGCAGTGGGGGGTGTCCTTAATTAGCCTCTCATCTTGCCTGATATTGGCGTATACAAAGGCTACTGACTTGTGGACATTGAGTTTTATATCCTGAGACATTACTGTATTTTTTGATGACTTCCAGGAGTCTGTGGTTGAGTGTTTGGAGTTCTCTATGTATAAGATCATATCATCAGCAAAGAGGGAGAATTTGACCTCCTTTGTATCCATTTGGATGCCCTTTATTTCCTTCTCTTGCCAAATTATATTGGATAGAACTTCCAGCGCTATGTTGAATAGTAGTGATACTAGAGGACAACCTTGTCTGATTCCAGTTCTAAGTGGAAAAGGTTTCAGTTTTACTCCATTCAGTAAAATATTATCTGTGTGATTGTCATAGATAGCTTTGATCAGTTTAAGAAATTTGCCATCTAAGCTTATACTCTTCAGTGTTCTAATTAGAAAAGGATGCTGGATTTTATTGAATGCTTTTTCTGAATCCATTGAGAGGATCATTTGGTCTTTGTTTTTGCTTCTGTTGATTTGGTGAATAACATTTATGGACTTGCATATGTTAAACCAGCTTTGCATCCTGGAATGAAACCTACTTGATCACAATGTATCACTTTTTTGATGATAAGCTGTAATCTATTAGCTAGGATTTCATTGAGAATTTTTGCATCTATAGTCATTAGTGAAATTGGTCTGAAGTTCTTTTTATTTGGGTCTTTTCCTGGTTTTGGTATCAGGGTAATATTTGCTTCATAGAACATGTTGGGGAAGATTCCTTCCTCCTCAATTTTTTGGAATAATTTCTGCAGTATGGGAATAAACTCTTTGAAGGCATGATAGAATTCTGGTGTGAAGTCATCTGGATTAGGGCATTTGGGGGGGGGGAGATTTTTATTGTTTCTCTGATCTCAGTGCTTGAAATTGGTCTGTTCAGGAGATCTATTTCTTCTAGGCTAAGTCTAGGGAGAGGGTGTGATTCCAAATATTGATTCATTTCCTTCACATTATCAAATTTCTGGGCATAGAGTTTCTTGTAGTATTCAGAGATAATCCCTTTTATCTCTGTGGCATTTGCTATTATTTCCCCCTTTATCATTTCTGGTTGTGGTTGCTTGAGATTTTACTTTTCTATTTCTAATTAGTCTGGCCAAAGGTTTATTTATTTTTTGTTTTTTAAAAGCAACTCCTTGTTTCATTATTTTTTTAAGGATTCTTTGTTTTCAATTTCATTAATCTCTGATTTCATTTTGGATATTTCTTGTCCTCTGTTGTGTTTAGGCTTAGATTATTCTTCTTTTTCCAATTCCATAAGATAGCTTGTGAATTTGTTGATGTGCTCTTTCTGTTTTACGGATGTAGGCATTTAAAGTGATACATTTTCCTCTCAGGACTGCTTTTGTTGTATCCCACAGGTTTAGGTAGCTTGTGTCTTCATTGTTGTTATGCTCAAGGAAGTTAATGATTTCCTTTTTCATTTCTTCCTGCACCCAACTGTCATTCTTCATAAGACTGTTTAATTTCCATGTCTTTGTGTGGGGTTGAACATATTTTTTTGGAGTTGTGTTCCACCTTTAATGCCTTGTGGTCTGAGAAGATACAAGGTAAAATTTTAATTCTATCTTTGAGAATTGAAATTTGTGTTTGTTTTGTGTCCTAGGATATAATCAATTTTGGAGAATGTTCCATGAGAAGAATATATATTCTTTAGCTTTGGGATGGAGTGTTCTATATATGTCTATCAAGCACCGCTGTTCTAGGGGCTCACTTAAGCCCCTTATGTCTTTGTTTAAATGCTATTTAGAGGATCTGTCCGGCTCTGAAAGAGGAGTGTAAAATGGTGTTACAGGATATCATATTTCTCAGACTAATTAATATCTGTTTCAAGAATCTTGGAGCATTTAAGTTGGGTGCATAAATATTTATAATTGAGATGTCTTCTTTTGGTATTTTTCCTTTGACCAAGATGAAGTGTCCATCTTTGTCTTCTTTGACTATAGTTGCTTTAAATCCACATGTATCTGAAAATAAGATTACAACCCCTCTTTTCTTATGAATTCCTTTTCCCTGAAAAATTGTCTTCCAACCCTTCACTCTGAGTTTTAATTTGTCTTTTGAGGCTAGGTGTGTTTCCTGTAGATAGCAAATGTATGGCTTGTGTTTTTTAATCCAATCAGTCAATCTTTGCCTCTTCAGTGGGGAATTCAAGCCATTAACATTTATTGAGATAATTGATAAGTATGGTAGTGTTCTATTCATCTTATTTTGTGAAAGTCCATTGCTTAGTTTTATCTTTTGCATTGGTGTGGAATGTAGGTTCTGTCCTTTAATTTCTGGGTGCTTACTTTTCAGGTGGTCCATTGTGATGGTCAATGTGTAGAACAGGTTGAGGTATTTCCTGTAGAGCTGGCCTTGAGACAGATTTCCTCAATGTTTGCATATCAGTAAAAGATTTGATTTCTCCATCAATTTTAAAGCTTAGCTTAGTGGGATATAGAATTCTGGGCTGGAAATTGTTCTGTTTAAGTAGATTAAAGGTAGATAAACATTGTCTTCTGGCTTGAAGAGTTTCATTAGAGAATTTTACAGTCATTCTGATGTATTTGCCCCTGTTAGTCAATTGGTGCTTACCCATGGCAGCTTAAAGAATCTTTTCTTTGTCTTGATGTTGGACAGGCTCATCACAATATGTCTTAGAGAAGCTCAGTTAGAGTTGAGGTGACCTGGGGTCTGACACCCCTCTGAAAAGATCAGGTCAGAATATTTGGTGATATTGGGAAACTTTCATTTATAATACTCTCTAGTATGGCTTTCATTCCTATGGGGCATTATTCCTCCTCTTCTGGGATGCCTGTAACTCATATGTTTGAATGCTTCATGATGTCCCATAATTCTGTCAGTGAATGTCATTCTTTCTCTCTCTTTTTTTCTGCCTCTTTAACTGTCTGAGTTATATCAAGAGCTTTGTTCTCTAACTCTGAGATTCTTTCTTCTGTGTTGTCTAATCTGTTATTGATACTTTCTAGTGCATCTTTAAGTTCCCTAATTGAATGCTTCAGTTCCTTCAGCTCTGCTGTATCCTTTCTATATTCTTCATATTGTTCATCTCTTATTTTATTATTTTTTTGGATTTCCTTTTGGTTATTTTCCACTTTCTCAGCCAGTTCCTTCATTGTTTTCATCATCTGTATTTTAAATCCCCCTTCTTTCATTTCTAACATTTCTTTATAGGTGGAATCCTCTGCAGTAGCTACCTCATGGTCTCCTGGTCCCTGGGGGAGGGAAGTTGCTCTTGACTGGTTTTTCATGATGCCAGGATTTTTGTACTGATTTTTCCTTATGAGTATTTTCTTTTATCTGTTTCCTTGACCTAATTTTCCTTTCACTTCCTCTTGCTTTTTTAAGTTACCATGCCTCTGACCTAAGGTTTTGATGAGTCCTTTTGGTACAGGACTAATAGGATGAGAAGATTGAAGATCAAGAAGGGAAAAAAAAAAGATTTTAAAAAAGAAAAAAGATAAAGGAGAGGCAGTGAGTAAAAGGGAATGTTGATAAAAAGAAGAGAGGCACAGAAAGAGGGAGACAGGAGTGATAAATGTGTACTATAGGGTACTTATACTCACACCTTAAAAACTTGCAACCTCTGGGTTTTCTGGGTTGGGTGTTTCCCTTGAGGTCAACAGCTCTTTGCCAGCCTGAGCAGTTCCACCCCAGTTCCACCAAATAGAGAGCTTAAAAATATATATATCATAAATCAAACCAAAACAAACAGAAAACCTTACAGTTTAAAATTAGGGGAAAACCCAAATAACAGGGGCAGAAACACCAGCAAAACTAAAGTCCTTATTATTAAAGAAGGCAACAATGGAAAATTAAATTTACACTAGAAATATGAAGAATATAAAAGAAAAATCTAGGGGAAAAGGTTGAAATTAGAAAAAAAATTTCAAGAGTAAAGCAGTATATATATCTTGTTGAATATTGTCTGGGCAACACATGATCTTCTGGGATATGAGATGCTAATTGATATTCTGGGCAATGAGATGCTATTCACAAAGCTGATATAGCTGTATATAATGTAGACTGGAAGCCTCTGCTGACTTATTTGCCCTCAAACCCCATAGGATTGAGAACCTGAATCTCTCCTCAGACCACTTAAAGGACACTTTAAACAATTAACCCTGGCTAAGCAGAGGCGTTCCCAGGAAAGCACCTTTTGTTGGGAATCTCTTCTGAAGTGGCTGCCTGCTTATCAGGTGCTCCCAAACCAGCCTTACCCTATGCTCTTAAGGGCCAAGGCTGTAAGGGAGCTCTCCGACTGCTGAACAATGAAAGCTCCAGTCTTGCCCTGGCATCTCAGTCCTGGCCTTTGGTGCTGCAGACAGTCACTGGATCACTTGCCCAAGGTCTCCTAGCATGGGCCTTCCTCTGAGACCCTGAGGGCGGAGCCTGAAGAGTAGCTCTCCCAAAATGGCTGCATGTGGCCCATAGTTGAACAATGACAGCTCTGTTCTGGTTCATCGGCTCAGTCCTGGACCCTGTACAATGCTTAAAGTCACTTGAACCCTTGCCCAAGTTCTCCAGAGGTAATTCAACTGAGTGCCCAAGTCTAACAAAACAAAACACCCCACAGGGAAGGCCTTCTTTGTCTGCAATCTCACTGCTATTGTAGCTACAGCTGTGGCAGCTGCCAGAGCCTTGGACTGAACAAACACAACCTCTTGCCACTTTTCCACTGTTTTTGTCCTCCTCCTGGGGTACAGAAACCTCTCACTGTCTCCCTGCATCTTCAAAGGGATGTTTCTGGGTGGAGCCCACAAACCAGAGGTAACTGAAGTCTTCTCTCCCCAATCTCATCACCCAGTTGCAAAGAAGCTTTTACTCTGCTGCCATCTTGCTTCTTCCCCTGGTTGGGAGGGGGTTGCAATCTTATTTGCAGATATAATTGGATGTAAACCAACAAAAATAAGGAAAACAAGGTTGGATACTACATACTTATCAATGGCTATGTCTTTTCCAAGTACAAATGACCATGTTGAGAAAGGGCAGTGAGATGCATCAGGACAGGTAATACCATCTACCTGGATTTATCTTTTCAAAAGAATAATATTGAGAAATGGCAGTAAGATGCATCAGGACAGGTAACATCATCTACCTGGATTTATCTTTTCAAAAGAAGAATATTGAGTTTTATATTTCAGTGACTTCTACCATGAAGCACCATTGTTTGTACAAGATTAAATTCCTGCATTCTTGGTGTTAGTGAGTGATGTGGGATGATGGTAGATAGGGCAAGATTTGCTTAGGAAGAGGCTTTGGAGTATGATTCATAGGTAATTAGAGTCTGAGAAGGATCTTAGAGTAAGAGATGGATTTTTCTCCTTGGGTTTAATGGCTACAATGAGATAATCAAGGTATTTTGTTAGGGAGGGAAATAAAACAAGGAAAATTCCAGGTTTATAGATGTAAGCTATGAGTTTTCACAAATCTACCACTGTTCGGAAATGAGGTTGACACTTTCTTCTTTTCTGTTGCTGGTTCCTTCTGTTATAAAAATTCAGGGTTGAGAGAGGTGTTACTAAATAAAGAGAGAGAGATTAAAGAAATATCTTGAATAAAGATATAATAACTTTAATAAAGAAACTGATACAAAGTTGATACTTTCTATAATAATTGAATGAATACTTGAAAAAGTAGAAATTTAACAAAGGTAAGCATCCATCTATTACTTGATATGTGAATAAATAATGAGTGTTTTGGTTAAAAATCCCAAAGATTTTTATAAACATGATAAGTAACAACTATAAAACCTACCATTTAAACTTATAATCTATTTTACTTCTAATTAAAATTGTTAACTTCAATATTTCTTTAGGTAGGATTTTCCTTTTGTTCTAGAAGGACTGATTAGAACAAAAAGAAAATAAAATAATATACTAATATATTATATTATACATATAGTATGTATATATTATATTTGTACATATAAAAATATATTATATAATATATTAATATTTTAAATTAATATAAAATAATATAATAAATTAGAATATACCACTTATTTACTAATTGTTCATGTTTTGAGACAAAGTTCAGAAGTATCATTAATCTAAATAAAGACACTTATAATTAAGAAAGTAAAGATGGGGCTAAAGCTATATTTATTGTTTTATATATCCTAGAATTTTTTTTGTTTGTTTTAGATAGAACCATACTCTGTCACCCCAGTTAAATTGCAATGGCATTACTATAGCTCACAGAAATCTCAAACTCCTAGATTAAAGTGATCCTCCCTCCTCTGCCTCTCAAGTAGCTGAGAGTACAAGTGCCTGCCACATCTGGCTAATTTTTCTATTTTTTGTTTTGCTCTAGTTTAGGCTGATCTTGAGCTTCTGGCTTCAAGTGATCCTCCTTCTTTAGTCTTCATAATGCTAGAATTATAGGCATGAGCCACTGCATCTGGCCCATGTTCCAGAAATTCTAAGAGGAGAGGAAATGGGGAACATGACTATTATTTCGTTCTGCATGAGTTTATAGGCCCTTTGTGATGAAAACTATGGCATGCTCTTACAGAGTCATGGGTATTTTGGCTCAAGCAGTTGCTTATGGGAGCTGTATTGATACTGATGATGGCAGGACAGATGCTCCAACATGGTCTTCCTCCCTCACCAGTGTAGGGAATTGCACTGCGGACTGTACCATCACAAATATCCCCAGTGAAACTGTTTTTGTCATAATTGTAGGGTTACTTCAGACTGACTGAAGAGGCTTTTTGAAAATGTACTTATGTTGTGATATTATGTTCTAATAAGATCAGAACATCTAAGGCCAAAGAAGGAAACCACTCCTTCTGGGAGACAGTATGTTTATCATTGCCATCATGGGTGGAGGCAGATATTAAGGAATTGAGAACCAGAATGATGGAGATGACACAGTGAAGGGTACATTTCTCCTATCCAAGGTTAGAGAAATCTCCCTAAGGAACGTAAACTTTGAGACACAGATATATCTTGTGTAGGATGTTCAGGTTCCACCATTCACTCATTTATCTTATCTTTAAGAGATATGTATGCAGTGATTACCATGTGCCAGGCACAGGAATATAACACTGAAAAAGCAAACACAATTCATAGCCCCAGAATGCTTATAGCCTGGAAAGGAGATAAGTATTAAATAGATTTTTTAAAATCAATTTTATTTATATATTTATTTCTATTTGTGGTGAAATACACTTACATATTTATCATCTTAAACATTTTTAAGTGTATAGTTCATCAACATTAAGGACATTCATACTGTTGGGCAACCATGACCATCATTCTTCTCCAGAGTTGTTTTTTGTCTTGCAAACAAAAAAATTCTGAAATTCTGTACCTATTAAACATCATCTCCAAATTTCCCTCTCCCTGCAGCCCCTGGCAGCCACCATTCTACTATCTGCCTCTATGAATTTGACCTGTTTACATATCTCATATAAGTAGAATCATATAATATTTCTCCTTTTATGACAGACTTATTACACTTAGCATAATGTTCTCAAGGTTCATTCATATTGTACATTTGTCAAAATTCCCTTCCTTTTTAAAGCTGAATAATATTCCAGTGTATGTATATACTGTGTTTTGTACATCCATTAATTTCTGACAGTCACTTGAGTTATTTCCACCTTTCAGCTATTATATATAATGCTGCTGCAAACATGTGTACGAGTATTTGTTTGAGTCTCTGACTCCAGTTCTTTTAGGTAACAAATAGCTTTTCACATGTGAAAAATAAAAATGTAATTATGAAATACAAAATAATGGACATTGACCAGTGAAAGCAACACAGGGCACCATGACCCAGCTGGACAATAATGGACTTATTGAGATGGGTTCCTGGGGAATGATAAAGCAAAGATTGGTGCACAGTCAGCCAGAGGGAAGGGAGGGAGGGAAACCCTTCTGGTGTCTGCAGGATCAAACCAGAGGCTTAAAAGAGCACATGACTCAGAACACTTGAGGAGTTCCATGTGCAGATAGATTGACAGGGAGGTTAAGCTCCCCAGGACTTGGGCCTGTGAGCTTTAGGGAAAGTAAGATAGATTACATAAGCTGCAGCTTGCCAGATTATTTTCATTTCTTTATCCTTACCACTCAATAAACCTTTTTGAAAAGTGAACCTTGTCTCAGCTTCTGTGTGGCTAGCTTTCAGGGGAGTACTTGCTCAAAGCCTAGGTCATAGGGAGAGGATAGTTTCTGTGGGAGCAGAGAGGGCAGCCAGAGAAGTGGCGGTCCACAAGGGACATGGGTGACGGAGGGGCCTTGACTAGGAGGCTGGTGGAGAAGCCTTGGGGGCTCCCAGGGCCTTATGGAATTACCTGTGTATCCTTATAAAAGTGCCCTTATTCTATGTCACACTACATAGTTAAATGAGGCTGGGCAAGTTGGGACACGCACTCGTTGCATCCTTTCTGGGTTTATTTACTTATTTTACCTTGAGGCCAACTGTGTGGTCAGCCAAGGGTAGAATTTCCCATACTCAGGTATCTATAGAACTTACAATCAAGGAAAAAAAATATATAACAACTTACCCATTACAAATTTCAAGACTATTTGGCATATTCATTGCATATTCATAGTCCATATATTCTCAATAGGAGACACATTCTCCTGGTCCTTGGCCCTAAAGAATAGACTTTTGGACCAAAAGGTTTTGAAAATTGTGGTCTGCAGTCTTAAAACATTCTTTCTTGGTAACAAAGCAAAATGTCCCTTTGGCCTTGACTGCTAAGAAAGTCAAAGTCATTTCAGTGACCATTTGTAGAAATCAGTGGCTTCATTTGTTTCCCATCACTTTCAGGTCTGAATTATCACTTATTCCTCTGATTTACATTATGTTGCAGGAATTTCAAGTACCTGTAAATATATCAGGCTCAAATAGCAAAAGAATTCTTATCATCTGTACTTCTACTGGCATTCATTGGATGGCCTAATATTTTCCCTAAGTGTTTGAATTCTTCTCTTGGACTGGGAGCTGAAAATCCTAGATGAGCCCAAGATGTAGGGTGTAAGTAGCATACTTAAAGCTTACAAACAAAGAAAGAGAGTAACATTTTTAGATTACCTAAAGAATCACAAAAGTCAAGGTAATACCACATCACAATATTGATAGGAAAATATGAATTATTTTTAACTTGGGACGATTAGAGGAGCCAGTTACCGGGGTCTACTTACAGCTGCAATAATTCAGCTTATACTCTCATAGAGATGATAAGCATACACATAAATCTCTGCAGTTGGTCATGTGTGTATGTGTGTGTTTGTGTTAAAGATGTACAACATACCCATAATTAGTCTGTCTTAATCAGTTAACCACTGGGCAAGGTAGTCAAATTAAAAACATGGCAAGCTGAAAGAAGCAGCAGTTTCAATCTATGTGTCTTTGCCCAGAAAAAAGCAATTTATAGCCCAAATAGGTGCATTCAGATAGTCAGACACGGTATGAACAGGTGACTTTATGTAGCCTTATAAAGGAAAGGCAGCTAGCACTAGAAAGGTTTTAATGTCTATTTATTTAGACATTAAATAATGTTGCCCAGGCTAGAGTACAGAGTTGTTAGCCTAGCAACCTCAAACTTCTGGGTTCAAGTTATCCTCCTGCCTCAGCCTCCCCAGTAGCTGGAACTACAGACACTCAGCTAGGTTTTCTATTTTTAGTAGACACAGGATCTTGTTCTTACTCAGGCTTATCTTGAACTCCTGAGCTCAAGTGATTCTCCCCTCTTGGCCTTCAGAGTGTTAGGATTATAGGCATGAGCCATCACTCTCAGGCCTAAAAATATCTATCTGTAGCCCTCATCACCCCTTTTTAACCATTATCTGATAAAATTCCCTTTTTGGTGACATTGTTTATCAGACTAGACATCCTATAAAAATAAAATGCTTCCCTTGCCTCATGAGAATATATTCTGCTAGTTATTCCACCAAGTTTATGTAAGTGGGTGCATACAATATGTACTGTACACTGCACAGTAGATTTGAATGCACAAAGGATGAGGCAAGGAGAAATTTAGTTTTCCTAGCGACCATCCTGTTGGGGATACTAGAACACAAACTGAAGCAAATTATCTCACCTATGAATCTCAGACAGGTAGTGTCAAATCAAAGGTGTGAACCATTTCATTTATTCAACTGTGTGGAATTAGAAGTGATTTCCATATTGCAATTATCCTTACTACTAAGAGGTGCTTCTGTAATTACTAACACTTTCAAATTCTCACAATTTCTGGGACAACTTCTAAAGATAAGTATTTCATACCTCCTTATCTTCTGAAATGTTTGTAAGAATTTATGACATTTTATAAAACTGATTCTTGTTGGGAGTACATGCCTACCCATATACTTTTTCACTTTATTTTTATTTAATTCTTTTGTTTTTAATTTCATCTAATTCTGCCCTGATTTTTGTTATTTCTTTTCTTCTGCTTGGTTTTGGGTTGGAATGTTCTTCCTTCTCCAGTTGCTTAAGATGTCCAATTAAATTGTTAACTTCCTCTCTTTCCATTTTCTTGAGGAAGGCTTACAGTGCTATAAATTTCCCTCTTAGGACCACCTTTACAGTATCCCAGAGGTTCTGATAATTTGTGTCTTCATTGTCATTTTGTTCCCCAAATTTTGTAATTTCCTTCTTAATCTTGTCTATGACCCATCTATCTTTCAACATAAGGTTATTTAATTTCCATGTTTTTGTATGAGTATGCAGATTGCTGTTGATATTGAGTTCAACTTTATTCCATGATGGTCGGATAAGATGCATGGAATAATTTCTATTCTTTTAAATGTACTGAGGTTAGACTTGTGACCTAAGATGTGATCGATTTTGGAGTATGTTCCATGGGGTGATGAGAAGAATGTGTATTCAATTTTATTAGGATGAAATGTTCTGTAGATGTCTGTTAAATCCAGTTGTTGAATGGTTAAGTTTAAATCTAAAATTTCTTTACTTAGCTTCTT
>CAUYON010068725.1:0-23584 GCA_963573935.1 Arctocebus calabarensis
CCTGCAGTCCCACTGCTGCCCCACCCACAGCCGCCGACAGGATCAGACCGAATGAACAGACGCAACCACTTGCCCAATATCCGCCACTTTAGCCTTCCTCAGGGTGTCCAGAAGCCTCACGCTGTCTCCCTGTGTCCCCAAAGAGAAGTTTCTGGGCAGATCCCGCCTGGCAGAGATGCCTGAAGTCCTCTCTCCCCAGTCTCACTGTGCCCAGCCGCAAGGAAGCTGTTACTCGTCCGCCATCTTGCTCCGCCCCTTTTTTCCGTCATTTCTAGGCCCCGTCTCACACCTGCCTCCACTGCATCATCACCCCATGTTGTGGGGATGCAGTAAACTTTATGGGAGGGTTGGAAAAAATTAAGTCAAATTTTAAAAGAGAATTCAGAATTATCAAGCAACATACAACTTCCCCAGGACCCAATGGAAAGCTCCCCCTGCATGCCACCAAGTTAAATGCTATCAGGTAATGATTCACTTCCTGGCCTCCCTTTCTCTCTCTGAAGGATTCCTTTCTCTTTTTGAAGCACTTTTATGATCTCCTTCTAACTTTGCAGACAACTGCAGCCAGTCCTCAAAGAACTCTTGGCCCTGAAGTTTTCCCACTTTTCCAACTAAATTTTTCAGGCCAGAATAACTTCTGGGACCATCATAGGACAGTCCAGGTGGGCACTGGCAGCCCAGGACCAGTCTTCTTCACAGACTTCTTACTGAATATGCCTCTCTAAGGGACACTATTTGTTGCCCCTTGTCCCTAACCCCATCTCCCCCCAGCACTACCCTGACTTCCTATGAGGGCTGTACTCAGCCATGAGGCTGGGGTAAGGGTCTCCCTTCCTTAGTTCCAGAAGTAAACTTTAGCCAGTAAGCATATTTAGAACCCTGGCTTTCTAAGGCAGAGCTCAATCTAGCCAATCTTAAACAATGAGACAAGAGGAGGCATTTGCTGGAGCTTCTGGGAGAGATGCCTGAAGTAGCTTTTTGTTCGCATAATCTTTATTCGCATAAAGAATAAATCTCTGGACCTGCTGCAGCCATCTTGGAACCAGGAAGGCAGAACCTGCCTGAGGATAATGTCAATGAAGCCCCAGAAGCAGGAACACACACACACACACACACACACATACACACCCCACATACACACACATGTACACACACAGTGAGGAGGAGAGTCTTGAAGAAGTCTAGATCAAGCTGTGCCTGAACTCCCTTCAACTGTTATACGAGACAATAGATTCTCTTTATTGTTAAAGCCAGTTTGAGTTATTTTCTGCTGACAAAATGGACGCAGTGTCTTTGTTTTCCAAGAGTCCAACAGAAAGCTGAAGGGCCAAAATCTCTCTTTTCTCTTTCTTTCTCTCTCAGTCTCACCAAGTGCACACATTACTTAAGAAAACTATTAATTCTTAGAGGTCGTAAAGTCACTACCATTTTTAAGAAGGACAAAAATCCTTTTTTCAAGTTGCCATGGTCTGCAAAGTACTCACCGCAGACACGTTAGTTTCTCCACATTGTTGTCCATAGCTCGTCAGTCCGTCGCGTCCCTCCACCCCTCAGTTCTCTGTGTGTGCATCTCAGACCTACCTGCTGTGAGAAGGGGAGCCGCCCCTGGGCCAGGGACTTCCGGATGGCTGCTCCTCAAGCGCCATCAAAGCTGAGGTAAAGCTCCATTATTATAACTTGTAAAGGCCTGAGTAGCTTTTCTGCAAGGCCTAATTTTCACTGGGGGAGACTGAAGGGAGGGTGCTTTTTGTTTTTTAATAGTTCTATTTTACATTTATTTCAGAGCTCAAGTTTGAAATAGGAGTTTAGTCACATTGCTTAGGAAACTGTGGATTCTTGTTGATCACATGATTAGTTTACAAACCACGTTAATTCTACTTCTGCTCTGAGATAGTTTTCCCTTAACATACAATCTGAAATTGTTGCCCTCTACCTTCTCTATTCTGGATTGCTTATCTTTCAGGTTGAGAATGCAGACCAAGGACATCTCTAGTTTCCTCATATAGCCTTGGGAGCATATTAGAAATATGAGATAAAAATAATCCTCAAAGTATCATATTTTCAACCTACTTTACATTTGTTATTTGGAGAACCTGGGAAAAATATTCCTATCTCATTTTATTACAAAGGTCCGTCCTGCTTCAAGAAAGGCTTTTGTCTGCATATTGGGGGAAATATTATAAAAAGGGAACATATTTACATGAAACCAATTCACAGTGTTGCATGTTATCTATAAGTAGAGTGGTGATGTAATATATTGTACAAGGCACTTTTGAAAGTAAAATATCAATAAGTGCATCCTGACCTCCACAATGGCCAAAATGGAATAATGGGGACTGAATTTACTTTCTCACCTGGAACACTAAGCAAAGTATAGTAGTTTTTAAAAAGACATTGGACATCAGACAGTGAAGGTCAAGGGTCCCTGAGAGATGGAAAACAAATGAAGTGGGTCTATGACTCCCATATTACTGCCTGGAGAGAGTTTCTACTATATCAGGGAGAAAGGACCCAGGTACAGCTAAGAGATCTCCCTGAGTTGAGAAGATATTGCTGGGAGTATGGGAAGGGAAGCAGAGTTTACAAGGTGGAGAACTAAAGAGGAAATAATGATGGGGGGGTGGGGCCTGGTGACTTTCAGAGGACCCCTTTAAAGTATGTTCTTGGATACTGACAGGTGCATGTAGGTGAAGAAATAACTCATGTCCAGGAAACAAACCTGAAAGAATTTGATGGAATTTCTGGAGCTCACATAGGCCAGGAATGGTTCTTGTTCCCATCAGCTAGAATGGAAAACCTCATAATTCTTCGGATTCTTCTAGACTACTTAGAAGCATTGTGTCTAGGTCCTGGATCAAAGCATTCTTGGGATATTAGAAGCATTGTGTCTAATGGAACAAAATTAGTGTTATGTCCTTTTGGTCTCACCTAACGCAGATTAAAAGCAAGATTTAAAAGATTCAAACTACTTATAAGTGCTTTAGTTCTGTCTCAAAGCAAAATTTATGAATTTTTATAGGAATACAAAAATATCCAGCAATCAACAAGATAAAATTCACAATGTTTGATGCCCAATTAAAACTTCCAGCAGAGCGGTGCCTGTAGCTCAAAGGAAAGTAGGGCACAGGCCCCATATATCCGAGGTGGCAGGTACAAACCTGGCCTCGGCCAAAAACTGCAAACAAAACAAAACAAAACTTGCCAGCATACAAAGAAGAAAAATACAACTTATGATGAGGGAAATAAAAATTAATCTATTGAAGCCAACTCAGAACTGACACAGAACCAGCAAAGACATTGAAGTAGTTGTTATTACTGTTTTCATATGTTCAAGAAACTTAGAGGAAAGATTTAACATGTTAAGTAAAAGAATAAAAAAAATCAAACTTTTAGAGATAAAAGCTACAGTGTCTGAGATGGAAAATATGGTGGATAGGATTAACATATTAGATAAAAAATAAAAGATTAGTGATTTGACAATAGACCACTATAAACTATGCAAAATTAAACACACAGAGAAAAAAGACTGAAAAGTAAATGAACAGAACATCACTGAGCTGTGGGAGAACTTCAAGGAGCCTAATATATGTATAATTGGAGTCCTAAAGGAGATGATGCAGAAAACAAATTTAAAGAAATAAGATACAAAAAAATTCCCAATACAATGAAAATTATAACCTATAAATCCAAGAAGCTCACCAAACCCTATGCATTGGAAATGTCAAGAAAAGTATATCAAGACATATTATAATCAATTCACTTATAAACAGTGATAAAGAGAAAGTCTTGGGTGGTGCCTGTGGCTCAAAGGAGTAGGACACCAGCCCCATTTACTGGAGGTGGCGGGTTCAAACCTGGCCCCAGCCAAAACTGCAGAAAAAAAGTCTTAAAAGTAGCCAGAGATAAAATAAACATTACAGGAAGTTACTGGACAGAAGAATAATACCAGATGGAAATATGGATCAACCAAAGGAATGAAGAGTACCAAAAATGGCAACTATGTAGGTATATATAAAGTTTTTTCTTATTATTTAAATCTTATTAAAGATAATTAACTTTATTTTTTAATTTTTTTTTTATTGTTAGGGATTCATTGAGAGTACAAGAAACTATGTTACACTGATTGCATTTGTTAGATAAAGTTCCTTTTACAATCATGTTTTGCCCGGAAAAGGTGTGGCACACACTAAGACCCCACCCACCTCGCTCCTTCCCTCTCTCTGCTCTTCCTTTCCTCACCCCTCCCTCATTCTTTCTCTCTCTGCTCTCCTCTTCCCTCACCCCCACTGTGTCATTAATCGTCATTAATTGTCCTCATATCAAAATTGAGTACATGGGATTCATGCTTCTCCATTCTTTTGATGCTTTAGTAAGAATAATGTGTTCCACTTCCATCCAGGTTAATACAAAGGCTATAAAGTCTCCATTTTTTTAAAATGGCTGAATAGTATTATGTAGTGTACATGTACCACAGCTTGTTAATCCTTTCCTGGGTTGGTGGGCATTTAGGCTGTTTCCACATTTTGGCAATTGTAAATTGAGCTGCAATAAACAGTGTAGTGCAAGTGTCCTTATGATAAAAGGATTTTTTTCCTTCTAGGTAGATACCCAGTAATGGGATTGCAGGATCGAATGGGAGGTTTAGCCTGAGTTCTTTAAGGGTTCTCCATACTTCCTTCCAAAAAGATTGTATTAGTTTGCAGTCCCACCAGCAGTGTAAAAGTGTTCCCTTCTCTCCACATCAATGCCAGCATCTGCAGTTTTGAGATTTTGTGATGTGGGCCATTCTCACTGGAGTTAGATGGTATCAGCAGGGTGGTTCTGATTTGCATTTCTCTAATAACTAGGGATTATGAGCAATTTTTCATATGTTTGTTATATTAACTTTTTTTTTTGAGACAGAGTCTCACTAGATCACCCTTGGTAGATTGCTATGGTGTCACAGCTCATAGAAACCTCAAACTCTTGGACTTAAGTGATTCTCTTGCCTCAGCCTCCCAAGTAGCTGGGACTACAGCTACCTGCCACAATGCTTGGCTATTTTTTTTGTTGTAGTTGTCCTTTTGTTTAGCAGGCCTTAGTTTAAACCGGCCAGCCATGGTGTATGTGGCCAGCACTGTAACCACTTAGCTACTGGTGCTGAGCCAGCCGATAATTAACTTTTTATTTTTTTATTTTTACTTTTATTATTTTTTTAACTTTTAAAAACAAAATTAATAGCAATGCATATTGTGGGGGTTATAATACATAAAGAACTAAAATGTGTGGTAACAAATATCACAAAGATTGGGAGAGGAGAAATAGAAATAAACTGTTCTAAGTTTCCTTAATTACTTGTGTAGTGGTATATTACTTGAACATAGACTGTATTTCATTAAAAATCTATAAACTCTAAAGCAATCACTAAAATTAACCCCAAAATATTTTAGCTAATTAATCAATAAAGTAGATAAAATGGTATTATTAGAAGTACTCAGTACAAAAGAAGGCAGAAATAGAGAAAAGGGGGAACAAAGAACAGGTGAAACAAACAGAAAACAAATCACAAAATAGGTGTAATCTCATCCACATCAGTAATTATATTAAATATAAATGGTCTAAACACCACAATTAAAGACAGTGATTGTCAGAGTCTATAAAAAGCCAAGGGCTAGGCTTTGCCTGCAAGACAAATCGCTTAAAAGTGAAGGAATGGGGCTTAAGACTGAGGCTTGAGCCATGCCACTTAGGGTGTGCGGTGATTGCTCTAGGAGAAGCAGACCACTCATCCTCATAAAGTCACATAATATAGCTAATCCATCCAATGAGAGGAAATTCATTATGGAGTGTCAGGTTCCCTGTCAGTCTAGAGCAATCACATCAACTGGATATCTGCCAGTGGAAACTGTATGCTGGAAAATATAAGATTGATTTAAAATTAGGAAAGATCTTCAAAGAGACAAACTATTTCTAGTTTGACATAAAAAAACATGTGGAAAAATAAATTATCAAAGTATGAAGAAAATGTTTCTCTAGGCACAGAAGAGTTAGAGAAATGCCTGCATAAAGAAACAGAAATATTGTCTTGTGTCTTATTAAGATAATTTTATACTTGGGTGAAGAAATTCAGCATATCTTTGATAGAAATGATTATTTCAATGTCAGGGGTAAAAGAAGACAAATTTATACAGATTTGTATGGAGAAATGGGATGTGATAACTATTTCTTTTCTTTCTTTTTTTTTTTTTTTTTGAGACAGAGCCTCAATCTGTCACCCTGGATAGAGTGCTGTGGCATCACAGCTCACAGCAAACTCTAATTCCTGGGCTCAAGCGAGTCTCCTGCCTCTGCCTCCCAAGTAGCTGGGACTACAGGCTCCTGCCACAATGCCCAGCCATTTTTTGGTTGCAGCCATCATTGTTGTTTGGCAGGCCCAGGCTGGATTTGAACCCACCAGCTCAGGTGTATGTGGCTGGTGCCTTAGCCCGTTGATCCACAGGTGCAGAGCCGTGATAACTATTTCTGAAGAGATTTATCACCATCTCTCACAATGGACAAAAAGGCTTATGTAAAGGCAATGAACATTTATTGGAGAAGTATTATTCCTATATACATGTATTATTGACCAGCTGACCATTTTGGTGTTTAAGAATAGCTCATCAATTTTTTAGCACAAACAGCAGCATAGTGGTGACCTCTAAAAACTAATGTACTATTTAAAAAGTCTCAAATGTGAAGATTGGAAAAAAATTAGTCATCTTTCTCTTTGCTTTACATTGTCAACTTGAAGCTCAGTGATTTTTCCTTTCTTAGAATATTTGATCTGTTTTTTTTTTTGTAGTGAAATAATAAAATTGATTTTGACATAAAAACCTGTGAAAATATATCACATTTATAAAATTCATTAAGATTCAGTCTTTAAATCAAGAATAGTGGTTTCATAGGCCTCTGTAAATATATTCATTTAACTGTTATCTGAATGAAAGCTTAGCTTCTCAAATTATAACTAGCATATTTTCTCTGAATGTTATTCTTAGCCTTTAAGTCAAATATAAGCCAATGTCATCCTGTACTATAATGAATAATGATAGATAATAAAAGTGTCTATAAGACACTTTCTAACCCCAACCCAACAATTTTCTTGCATCAAAGATTTGGTTATTGGACATAATCTCAGTTGCTTACACCACATTCTTGTTTAAAATAAAATAACTATCTTAATTTTTTGTAGATGAATATTTATATCTTTTTAAAAAATATTTAATTAAATTAATTAATTAATTTTTTTTGTAGAGATAGAGTCTCACTTTATCACCCTCGGTAGAGTGCCATGGCATCACATGGCTCACAGCAACCTCCAACTCCTGGGCTTAGGCAATTCTCTTGCCTCAACCTCCCAAGTAGCTGGGACTACAGGCACTCGCCACAACGCCCAGCTATTTTTCTGTTTTGCAGTTAGGCCGAGGCTGGGTTTGAACCCACCACCTTCGGTATGTGGGGCCGGCGCCCTACTCACTGAGCCACAGGCACCACCCAGAATATTTATACTTTAAATTAAGATATGTATAGTACTATTTTCTGGTTCCGTAAAGTCACTTCTGCTTAGATGCCTTTGTTTTAAAGTCTATGTATCGACTGCAGGAATTCTGGGGAGATGGCTGACTATTAGCATCCCTTGGTAGAGGCTCCTGAGCAGAGGAAGAAAAACTAGATGGAATTGGACTCTATGAAGCCAAAGAGGCTGAGCCAAGAAAGAAGTTTGGCAAGCTGTAACTCCAAGGAAGAGCAATCAAGAAACCAAATTACAGGTATAAAGCCTATCTATCGACTAGAGGATGGGAGACCCCTTCCCCAAGCAGGGGACCTGCTGCAGGCTATCTGTGGACAAGCAGAGAACAAAAACCCTCTCATTTTACCTTGTTGGAGAGAGCTGCTAAACTCCAGGTCTCTTTCTCCTGGGAGGTCCCACTTATGAACCTAGACACCACCCCACCAGGCATAAAATTGAACAGATATTTTCCCCCACAAGTCCAAACTCCCAGTCCACTCTTTCTCCCTTGCTTGGCAATCTGAAGTTCTGCCCCCTGCAGAGCACACAGCATTTGGTCTTGTCCTGAGAGAACTGGACATAGTGTGGACTGCCAGCCATCAGGATTGAATCTGTGACTAATGGGGAAGAAAGAGGGTGTGGGAAGAAAGGGACACTTGGTGGGAGGAGGAGCAGTCCCCTGGTTATGACTGTGCCCTGCCAGTAGTAGTGTTGACCCTCAGTTTGGGCTGCGTCTGGTGGAACAGGGCGCAGAACCCCCAGTTCTGTTGGCATCCACAGTGGGAGAGTGGTTGCTCTGTGTGGACTGAGTTTGGCAGACAGGGCTTGCCCCCAGCCCCTGCTGGGCCTACAAGCAGAGGCCTGACAGGCGTGGACTTCGACCTGAGAGCAAGGGTATGATCCCCTGATTCCAACAGAACCCTTGAGCAGTGGCTTACTAGGTGAGAACCAAGACCTGAGGGCTAGGGTATCGCCCACTGTCTCCAGTGGGACTGGTCAGCACAGGCTTACCAGGTGAAGACTAAGACCTGTGGGCAGAATGTGATACCCTGACTCCAACTGGTCTGGCAAGCAGAGGCTAGCTGTGTGTGGACTGAGACCGAAGGGTAGGGCTCAATGCCCTGACTCCAACAGAGCCTGTGAACATAGGCTTGCCAGGCAGTGGACTGAGACTGGCAGGTGGGGGCGTGGTCCCCTACCCCAACTGGTCTGGCAAACAGAAGCTAATTAGATGTGGACTGAGACTGGGGCTTGGGGGCATGGCCCCTGGCTCCAGCTGGGCCTGTAAGGAGAGAAGAGAACAACAGTGCGGACTGAGTCTGGTGGGCAGGAGTGGGGATTCCTATCTCCAATTGTGCTGTTGGAGACCCTTGAATCCCTCTCTGTTGGGCAGGGTTTGCACTGCCTGAGACAATTTGCTGGAACCTGTGTCTGGGGTCTCTACTCAGGGACATTCTGAGATTGACCTTTGAGTTCTGTAGCGGAAAAGAACTGAAGGGCGGTGGCTGGGCACTGCAGCTGTTTGTGTCTCTTCACAGTCATGATTTAAACCTCATACTGTGGTTTCTTAGGATAGGGTAGAGGTTGGCTGATAGCAAACAGAGCTAGCTTGCGCTATTTCACCAAGTAGATCTTCAGAGTCTCTGGCTAAAACTCTGAAAGAGGCCTTTGTAAAGTTGTAGGAGACAAACCACAATTACAAAGCCTGGAGCTTTGGTAAGTTGCTATCTCTCCTATCTGGGAACCCCAATTCATCCACACCCTAGCAGTTCTAATAACCAAACAGGGGAAAATAAACATGGTATGGACCCAATCCTTCTATAACCAGAGTAGATCATCCCCCCCTAGACAAAGGAGATACAAGTGAAGATGTCATGCATAAACAAATGGCAGCAATGTCAGAAATTGAATTCAGAATATGGATTGCAAATAAGATAAATGGAATGGAAGAAAATATAGAAATTGAATTCCAAATAGTAGCTCTAAAGTTGTCTCAAGAAATTAATGAATTCAAAACCCAAATCACCAAAGATAGGGACATAATGAGAAAAGAGATAACAGAACTTGAGGAAACGAAAAAGTTAGTTGAGAAACTCCAAAACACAGTAGACTCCCTCAGTAATAGAGTTGACCATGCAGAAGAAAGGATCTCTGAAACTGAGGATAAAACTTTTGAACGTTCCCAAATACTCAAAGAGGCAGACAAATGAAGAGCAAAAACTAATCATTCCGAGAGAGTTGTGGGATCACTCCAAAAGATCAAACATTTGTCTCATAGGAATTCCCGAAGGAGAAGAGAATGGCCCTAAAGATACAGAAACTCTACTCCAAAAGATTTTGGAGGAGAATTTCCCAAACATTGCAAGAGATATAGAACTTCAGATAACAGTTTCAGAACCCCAGCAAGACTCAATCCAAATAAAGCATCTCCTAGACACATTGTGATTAACTTTGCCAAAGTTAAGATGAAGGAGAAAATTCTGCAAGCAGCTGGACATAAGAAAAGCATCACCTACAAAGGGAGAAACATCAGAATAACTGCAGGTCTCTCAGCCAAAATGTTTTAAGCCAGAAGATGGTCATCAACCTTCAATCTCCTAAAATGAAACAACTTCCAGCCCAGGATCCTCTATCCAGCTAAACTGAGTTTCATTTGTGATGGAGAAATCAAATACTTTAATGATATAGACATGTTGAAGAAATTTGCCATAACTAAACCAGCTCTTCAGGATATTCTCAGACTCATCCTTCACAACAACCAGCCCAATGCTCTACCTCCAAAGTAAACTCACAATTATTAAGGCTCTGTTTGCCATTTTCCACGACTCTCTTCCCTTTATCAAAAATAAGCAAATGACAAACAATTACATTATACACATTCTACCATATTAGAGAGGAAGAACAAATACAACATTTAAGTATTTGTTCATGATTTGGTTTAACCAGGCATCATGTAACAAAGGTAACAGTCTGAAAAAGTGTAAAATGTTTTATGAGTGTTTCTTTAAAACCCCTCACCCTTTTTGAAGTATTAAAACTTGCAGTCCTTCCCAAGACCAGTAATAAGAGGGGCAGAAGAGAGAGTTCTTTGTTCTTTGTTATCTAGTATCTTAAACCACAGGAGATGATGCAACAGAATTATCTAGATAGAGGTCACAAGATCTTCTTCACTGGAGATACTGTAGCAATATAGCCCGAAGCTGAGAACCCTTTTTAAAAGAGCTAAATGTTGGGCTGCACCTGTGGCTCAAGTAGTAGGGCGTGGCCCCATTTACTGGGAATGGCAGGTTTAAGCCCGGCCTTGGCCAAAACTGCAAAAAAAAAAAAAAAAAAGCCGAATTTCTGCTTAAAGGTGGGCAGGGAATTGTTCTTTAAGATGAGAGTCTGCCATCCTCCTCATTTGCTGGCAGATTGATTAATAAACTTCTCTTTCCTTTTCCTCAAACCACTCGTCTCCTTTCTTTGCTCAATCTCAGGAATAAGTACTAAACTTTCTGTAACAATCAGAACTGGGACCACTTCTGTGCTGTTTATATCAAAGATTCACAGCAAAAAGGATAAAATCTGGTTAAATTAACTGGTAACTGGTAGAGAAAAGAATGATTAAAAGAATAGCACTTACGCAAAACAAGAAAGAAATTGTTTCAGAACTGGCTGCAAGGAAAGATGCTCCTTTGAGCAAGGCTTTCAGTACAATTATTTTAAGCTTCCCCTTAAACATGATGCACTCTGGAGGTTCAGTTTGCCTGTAAGTACCCCAGCTGATAGAAACCCATGCAAATGGTCTTTTCAGTTTTCTACAGTGAGTCCAAAACACGTGATACAGGATATAGCTGAGTTTTTCCAAAGAACTGGGTTACCAAACATATTCTCCTTTTAGAAGCAGTGAATCCAATTTCCTAAGAAATTCAGAATCAATTACACTGAAACAGCTGGGATTTTTATGTTAAAAGAGTAGTAATTTGATTGCATGTACACAGTTTCCCTTGGATCGTGTGACTCCACAATTATTTAGAGAAAAAAAGGTCATGAAAAAAAACAGGCCTTGGGGGTGTCTCCTCTTAGGAAACAGTCCTTGATCTGTCCTGATTACTTCTGTTCTAAAACAGAAAGCAAATGTAAATTTACACAGAAAGCCAGTTCCATTCAAGAATTTTGACAAGTCATCAAACTATAAATCACATTATTTTAATGAGTTCTACACCAAAAGTTTCCATGGCCAAACTCAAATTCCTGGACAAATTAATCACTTAATTTGTCAAACTTTGTTCAGTTCTTGGGAGAAGATGATTTTGTTATTTTAAAAAAATTAAACATTGTCCATCAAGAAATATATTACAACTTTGCACATTAAACAAATCCTTTTGCTTTACTACTTGATTTAGAAAGTATTTTCTGGTAAAAGTTTTTTTTTTTTTGGTCATACAATATACTAAAGGGGATGTACCTTGTTACTCACTGCCAAAATACTAGGGTAAGTTCACAAATTCATTTCATTTCTTTTCTTTTTTTTTTTTTTTTTGAGGTTCAGATAGTCAGAACAAACAGGAGGTAGGATTTAAAAATAACTCTTAGTGCTGGGTGCTCAGTGGGAAACTCAGTGTTGATTGATGGTAGGTCATTCATTGCTAACACATATGTACTAAGATAAAACTGTCAGCAAAATATTTAAAATATGAAATAAAAGCTAGATGATAGAGATGCTTTCGATTACTTTTCTCAAAGAACATTTGTACTTTCATTCCAAATTCTGCTTCTAAGGGACTAGAACTCAGTACTCTTGTTACTCAGAGCCGAACATTAACTTTAAAAATCAAAAGAGCCTTAAAATTTTTAAAGTGGGTAAAGAGAGATTCTACACTTAATTTTTAATGGGTACAATTCCTGAGAAATGTAAAAAATGAATTAGGGAGTAGTGAGAGAGAAGACTGAAAATGTGATTCTATTACCAAAAGTTTGGTGATTGTTTGCCTCCCTCCCTCCCCCATCCCTGGACCAAATGAAAGAATGAGAACGTGTGGTTTGAGGAAAAGGAAAGAGAAGTTTGTTATTAACAATTTGTCAGGCTCGGCGCCTGTGCCTCAGCGGGCTAAGGTGCCAGCCATGTAAACCTGAGCTGGTGGGTTCAAATCCAGCCTGGGCCCGCCAACCAACAATGACGGCTGCAACCCAAACAAAAATAGCCGAGCGTTGTAGCGGGTGCCTGTAGTCCCAGCTACTTGGGAGGCAGAGGCAGGAGACTCGCTTGAGCCCAGGAACTGGAGGTTGCTGTGAGCTGTAATGCCGCGACACTCTACCCAGGGTGACAGCTTGAGGCTCTGTCTCAAAAAAAAAAAAAAAACAAAAAAAACAAAACAATTTGTCAGACAGACTATTATCTTAAAGACCCATCACCCTCCTTTTAACCAGAAACACAGAGCTTTTAAAGGGGGTTTTCAGCTTTAGGCTATAACTGTTTAACTATGGTTGGTGATCCTGGTCAGCCTTATTTTTGGGGGGTGAAGATGACCTTATGCCCTTTGCCCAGACAATTCCATTGGAGCTATCGCCCATGGCTCTGATTACTAACCCCCAGTAGGAATGCAGGTTTTAATCCCCAAAAAGAGTTTGTGTGTGTGTGTGTGCATGTGTAGGGGTTTAAACAGACAACTTCTAACACATTTTGCTATTTTTCAGGCCCTTCTGTTAAGATTCCAGACACATCACAAAACCATACTTAACACCAAGCTCACTGGTGCAATTTTATTCTACATACAAAGGGTAGACATAAAAGATTTTTCAATGAGCCAAAAAGAAATGGGAACAACATTTTAGGAAAAGCAATCTGGACTTTCGAGACCCTCCAATTTTAATTCCAGTACTAGGTTTTTTTTTAGGCGTGGAAAGCAATTGGTCTGCCATGAATCACAGATACAATAGGCTGTATCACCCCTCTCAGCCCATTAGGGTATTCTCACTTTCCAAATTCACAGAATTCATGCCCATGTTAACACCCTTGAACATGACATTGGAACACATTATTATTATTATTTTGCGGTTTTGGGCCTGGGCTGGGTTTGAACCTGCCACCACCAGCATATGGGGCCGGAGCCCTACTCCTTTGAGCCACAGGCGCTGCCCGAACACCTTGTTTTTAGCTGCCATTTCTTTAGCTCTGTGTTTAAGCTGCACTTCCGCCAAGGAGTCTTCTCATCCCCACAGTGATCTTGTTCTTTGGAAAACTTCAATACCTCTTAGCTGGTTCACCTCTATTAATGTTCATCACGACTGCTTTGTAGTGTGGCCTTCTGCATATGTTTGTCTTATATCTTCAGTCCTGTGATTGACAATATCCTTGCGTGGAAGACTGTGACTTAGTTGAATTGAACTTTGTTACATTAACATCAAGTTACATACAGTATTTGTGCTTGGCACATTCCACAGGCAGAAATACTGATTCCTACCACCCACACTATGTCAGTCTCTTCATTGTAGTCAGATACTACAGAGAAGAATTTTAGCCTCTTTACATTAGCCATACTTAACATTCTTATGCTTTCATAACATTCTCTGTATGTTTCATACTATCCGCTCCTTGAATCTTGGTTTGGTCAAGGGGACATTAGTGAGCATGCCATCAGCAGAGGTCTGACAAATGCTTGTGCACTGGGACTTGTTCTGACTTATTGCTATTGAAACTCAGCTGCTATGTGAGAAAGCCCAGCTAGACACTGGAGACACATGGTTCAGTCATCCTATCACTCCAGCCAACTACTAGACATGAAAATGAGGCCATCCAGGATCAGCCAGTCCCCAGCCAATCCACTAGCTGGCCTCAAAGGCGTGAGCGAGCCCAGGTGAACCCAGCAAAGGAAACGACTTTGCCACGTCCAGCCCAAATGGCTAACCTATAAAATCTGCACCTAATAAATTATTATTTTTAAGTCTCCAGGTTTGGGGATGTTTTGTTACATAGTGAAATCAAACTGATTTAGTAAATAATAAAAGCAGGATATTTAAAAATTCTCATTTTCATACATATTTGATAGAAAGCTTACTGTGTTTTATGGGAGACTGCACACAAAGTCTTTAGAGCATCTTGGGCCAGAGTTAAATTATTATCGCTGGCTGAATCTAAGTAAAAACAAACAAGCGAGCAAACAAATAACACAAAGATATCCCTCACACTGTCAAGTTTATTAAGTCAAGTAAACTGCTAAATTTCTTCAGTTAATGACAGTAGCATCTTCTTCTTTCCTTCCTAGAAGAAAGACTAGAGATAAAAGCAGTCTGTAACATGCAAGACAAGGTGGGATTGTGGATAATGTGATTCTTATTGTTGTTGTTGTTGTCAAATACCTCAACAACAGGCAACCTAAACAGAGCCCCCATGGTCTGGGCACTAAGCTGAGAACTCTTCATGGGTGATCTTATTTTATTTATTTATTTTAAACATGTATTTTATTATTCTTCATTACATTATTCCCCCCCACCCCCAGTGGTAAGACAGAATTGATTTACAGAGAAGAATACAGAAAACACTAAAGCTCCTGGTAGAGGGAGAGAACTCAAGTGGGGAGAGAGACGCTCTCTCCATTTCTCTCCCAGTCTTTCCCTGTCTCCCCCTTTAGGCCTTTAGTCTCAGGGTATATATAGGTGTATGGGTTCCTTGGCCAGGAAACCAATGAATACAGTCCCTTCCGCCGGGGGCAAGGTGAATGAATGTATCAATGAATGGATACAGTCCATTCATGGAATTGAGGTCTAGGAAATTCACAAGAAATTGGCCTAGGCATAGGAAATGGGATGGGTGATCTTATTTAATTTTCCCTGTGACTCTCTGAAGAGACCACTGCTCTGCTGCCTATGGGACAGATGAAGAGATTGAATTTAAAGTACTTAAACAACTTTCCCCAAAGAATATTTAGCTAATAATGTGGTGAAACTGATATTCAAATCCAGCAAGGCTGGATTCTTAACCCCGAGGTGATTTGCTTAATAAAGATGATATACTGATTCCCAAATAAAAAACTGAAGTGAAATATTTTATAAGGAATACTTTATCTTTTAGTATCTGACTTTGGGTAATAATAACAGATAGCTTTACTTTCATTTTAACTGTAATTCATAAGCCTTGAAGCTAAAAAGAAAAGGTGTAGTTATTTAGCTAATTTCCTATACAGTCCCATCATTTCCACTTCCTACTATTTTAAGTCATTACCATTGTCCTTACGTGTAGGATTTCAGCTGCAGCAGGGAGTGTTTTTAAAGAAATAAAGCCCTTGTGAATATCAGAATATCAGAGAAAAGGGCCTTTCTTGTTCCAGAAGAATTACAGTGGGACCTCAAAGCATGGGATTAAGGAGGTTTAGGAGATTTATAGATCCAGACAGGACCCATAGACACCAACTAAACACTATAGAATCCACTTGTAATTCAGGTCACTACACAAATGGATTCATATGAATCAAATGAACTCATATATTTATAGTGCTCTGCCTATTGTAAAATGCTGTACAAGTGTTAATTGTGGTTTGCTAAATCAATTCTTAAAAAACGTAGACACTATAGGAAAAAAGATGGCAAGGTGATAAAGCTAACAGAGATTGTGCTTTATTATTCTATTACGAGGTTCTGCTGTATAGCAAAGCATCATGGGAATGTATAGGCACCTTTGGAATAGATGACTATTTGATGACAGTTATAACTATTTGCAGGCAAGCTGGATACTGAGTCAGTTGCAGAGCTCTATTTTAGCGTTATTGAACAGAGGGGTACTTAAACATTCTTGACAAGTCATTTAAACTTTTTGAGTCTCAATTTTCTTCTCTGTAAAATGGATATTATAGGATTGTTGGGAAACAAGGGTAAATGCGATAAGGATACTGCAGTAACAGATTATGCATTTATTAGTATTATATCCACTTTTTCTTATCTGAAAAATATGGACCAAGACATTAATTCAACAGAATCAATTCAGAACTTGGACCTCTAGCCAGTGGTTCCCCAAAAGCCTTATTGCTATTGGTTTGCAACCAAATTGACAGGACATGAATACTACATCCTGAATAAATTCTCTCTGTCCTTACAGTGTTT
This sequence comes from Arctocebus calabarensis, assembly GCA_963573935.1. Taxonomy (NCBI): domain Eukaryota; kingdom Metazoa; phylum Chordata; class Mammalia; order Primates; family Lorisidae; genus Arctocebus; species Arctocebus calabarensis. The sequence continues at coordinate 16,604 of CAUYON010068725.1, forward strand.
CCCTCCCTCTCTCCCCCTTTTCTCTACTCTATCCTTTCAAAGACTCTTAAGCAACTATAGTCATTTATCCTGCCATCATTAATATTTTATTGCCCAGGTACTGCTCTGTAACTGTCTCTCTATGACCTTTATTATTCTTTTGTTTGTAGAAATGTGCTGGAAGAAGAGATACTCCCTGGCCTCATGGGTGTAAAATATTTATTTTCTCTGAAATTGGAATAGAGACCAGTCCTTGGTTAGCCACTGTCCATATTTAAGATCAGAACGCTGCATTTAAAACTCACAAAGGATGTTGTGTTGCTATTAATAAATATTTTCTGAGTCCTGGTCGAGGAAAACTCCAGCATTCTATTCTTTAAAGTCTGTCATTCAGCTCCTTTTTAAAAAGGATTCTCTAAAAAGGTGAGCTGACCTAAAATAATCAAGGGCACCGATACATAAAAGGGAAAAAGTGGCAATCTGGGAAGTTTCATTCAGGCCTCCTCTTTCTGTGAAGAGACGCTCTGAAATCTCCCTCCACGATGGAGACGCTCAGAGGTGTCAGCAATTACAGCAGTTTTACTGCGGGTGAGACCTGTTTTGGCCCCTTGGGTACTTCTTCTGCCTTCTTCAGTGTTCTATGGCATCATCCTTTTTTCGCATGGGGCAGTCTACAAGGCTACCAAACCAACAAGAGAGTCAGTTGAAACTGAACGTGCCACTCTCCGACTGCAATGCTCCGTAGCTCCCTCTTGACATCACCTCCCTAAACCCCCCTTCTTTTGGGAAGACCTTTCCACCCAGCCGTTTTCCAGGGCTGATACTGGCCAAGCTGCAGTGACCTCTTCAGCTTCTCCTCCGCCCTCCTGTACCTTGCCTGCTCTTTCCTCCATCCAGTCTTCTCCTTGCCCGTGACCACGTGCAGCCTTTTCGCAGGGCCCCCGGCAGGCTTGTGCTTCCAGGGTCCTCCAGGAAGAAGGGCAGTGTTCTCAAACTCACTTCCTGGAGGACATCTTCTTGGCTACGAAATTCACCAAAGGGCAACAGCAGCTCAATGAGCCATTGTTCTTGGAGTTGTTTGGATTTTTAAATAGGAGGCAGAAAACTGCAGAACGTAAGCAGTGGACCAGGCAGGAAGAGATAGGGCAGAGCTTTGGGGCGAGCACAGCTTCCAGAATATGTCAGCTTTTGCGTGGGCTGTTTTGACAAGGGCTAGAGTGCTGCTGCAATTGATTGGCAATGCCTGCTGAGACTCGAGAAAGTGCTGCTGCAATTGATTGGCAATGCCTATATATAGATGGCTGTACAGTGTATAGACAGATCTTTTGTATTTCTGACTCTGACTATAGCTGAGACGTGGAGGAGGAAAGCTTGCAGTCATGTTAAATGGATGGGGAATGGACAACTTAGCTGGAGGTTCCCACTTAAAGAGAATTTCTGCTAACAAAAAAAAAAAAGAGAGAGAGAGAGAGAATTTCTGCTATTGACACTACCCCAGCCCCATATTCCTTTCTTCACCGTTTTTTCCATTTTGACAATTGGATGTGCACAGGTCTGAGATCCTGGGTTACTCTGAGAGGGAGAAAAGGCTCTTCACTCGTGCATCCCGCATTCCCTGCCACTGGCTGTGCAAGACCATTAGTGGCTGTCAGGTGCCGAGGGGGCTGTGAGGCCTGTGAGTGTGAGCCCGGGTAGTATGAAAGACAGCACCGTGTGTTCGGGTTCGGAGCATCAGGACCCTGGGAAATTCCAGCCCTGAGGGGAAGGAGGACTGCAGGCCCACTACCCCAGAGGGTCAGTGGGCATTCCTTGGTGTTTGCAGTGCTGTTCCTTGGTGGGTGACCTGCCCCTCCTGGTACTCCCCACTGAGAGGTAGAAGCTTGGAGATTTGTGCAGCCTGTTTCCTGGAGATAAACGACCCTGTGGATGATTCATTCTTCAGTCGCCTTGTGCTCATGTTCATATTACCTTTCAGTTTCGATTCACATGCTGTTTCCTGTTTAAAGCATTGTTTCCTAGAATAATGAGAAGAGAGCCCTTTCCTATCCCTTTCCCAATGTTATGCCTAAGTTTGTGGGCTTATTTTATTCTGTACTTGTGAGTAGGGTTCAGTTCTACCCTGTCTTTTTTCAGACACATGAAGAATAGGACTTTATTATCTTCTCTACAATGACAAAAGCAGGAAAATAAGTACGAGGGCTGGAAAATAATATTCCTAGAGAAATTATGTTCTAGCCAAGAGGGTCCCCTTTCACAAGTATCAGCACAGATGGATTTCACCTAGGTCTGGAGGAGAAACAGATGGACTGATGGCTCTTTTTTCCTCTCATTTTCTTTTCCTTTCCTTTTTTTTTTTTTTTAAAGAAAATATTTGCTAAACTCTCAATGTACACAATGTTTCTGAAGACAACTATGAAATATTTGGGGTGCCAGGGTGTACAGGAGAAAGCATCAAAGCAATGATTTCTTTTTGTACTGAAGTTTCTTGAGATACAGAAACCATTTTCTTCTTCCTCAAGGCTAATTTTCCAGATAAATCCATGTGAATGACAACATGAAAGAGAAAGAGAATTATTCAAATAGATTGAGGTTAAGGAGAAAATTAGGCATAGAATTTTTTTGATCATTCTGTCTTCCTGAAAGAGAATGCTAGATACAAAATCTTTTATGGAGTGCATTAAACATGATGCAGAGAACTTGAAAAACAGAATTGGGAAAATCCTGAAGACTAATATAATCTAATAATCTGGTTTTCGCAGAAGAGATTTGTAGAACTGACTTCACAGACGTCTAAATTTTTAAGATCACAGTGAACTAAGGATGCTGGAAACCAGGTTCTAAAGTCTGGGGAGGAGGTAGGATACATTTTCTCCAAATTATTTTTTGCCTACATATTCAAGTACTCTCTGCATAGGAAAAATATTTGTGTGTATTCTTGAATATATTTACTTATGCTTTTATAATCATTTACGTATGCCTTGTGGAAAATGTATACTATGGTTTTAGTAAATATATATTTAAAAAAATACACATGTTAACATTTTGTATGTATTCTGTGATTGCTTTTTTTCCATCAACAATATATTTTCAAGACCTTCCATGCCAGTATGTATAACTCCATCTTATACAGTAGATACCTGATATTATACACACAAAAGTCAGCTATTTTTTTTTTGATGCCTAAGATACTATACTAAAGTTGTACTTAGATTATTTAACCATTCCTTTATTGATAGACACATTGGGAATTTTCAATAGCACTCATATATCTTGAATATAATTTGTTGGCCATATGTGCAAGTGTTTCTTTAGGGAAGATACTCAAAAACAGAATTACCAGAATATAAGGTAAATGTCACATAGAATCCTGTTAGCTGGCCATGAGAATACACAGTTGCCTGCACTCTCTGCCTACAGGTGATATTACCAAATATTTAAATTTTCACCAATTTAAGGGTAAAAAATGATGTATCAATGTTTTAATTTTAAGTTTCTCGATTCTTTCTTTCTTTTTTTTTTTTTTTTGAGACAAGAGCCTCAAACTATCACCCAGGGTAGAGTGCTGTGGCATCACAGCTCACAGCAACCTCCAACTCCTCGGCTCAAGCAATCTCCTGCCTCGACTTCCCAAGTAGCTGGGACTACAGGCACCCACCACAACGCCTGGCTATTTTTTTGGTTATAGCTGTCATTGTTGTTTGGTGGGCCTGGGGCTGGATTCGAACCCACCAGCTCAGGTGTATATGCTGGCGCCTTAGCCACTTGAGCCACCGACGCTGAGCCAAGTTTCTTGATTTCTAATGAAACTGAGCATTATTTTGTATATGTTCAGTGCTTCATTTACATTTCCCTTGTACTTTTATTTTTTCATCCATTTTTACATTGGATTGTTTATGCTTTCTCTTATTTTTTTCAGATTTTTCTTTGTTCTAGAAACCAGTCTTGTATCTATCATATATGTTGATGTATCTTCTCCTAGTCTTCCACGCTAACATTTTTTTTCTTGCTGAGGCAGGAGAATCGCTTGGGCCCGGGAGTTGGAGGTTGCTGTGAGCTATGTGATGCCATAGCACTCTGCCGAGGGCAATAGAGTAAGACTCTGTCTCTACCAAAAAAAAAAAATTTATATTTCATATTATTTTTCCTATAAAAGTTTGAATTTTAAAGTCATCAATGTTATCACTTTTTTTCTCCTGAGTTAAAAACCCCAAAACTATCCTAACAAAACCTGAGTCACTCAAGGTCATACCTGTATGTTCATTTATTTGTTCTGAATACTTTCATATATAGTTTTTAATCTTACCTTTAGAACTTTAATGAAGTTGGAATTTATTTTGTAACTAGCATAAAAAGATATATTATTCTTTTTACCAATGATACCCAATCAACCTAACACTACTCATTAAATAGTCTACACACCAATTTGAAGTGCCAGCTTTAGCTTATACTAAATTTCCATTTACAATATATATGGACTTTCTTTCTTTTTTTTTTTTTTGCAGTTTTTGCCAGGGCCAGGTTTGAACCCACCTACCTCCAGTATATGGGGCCGGCGCCCTACTTCTTTGAACCGCAGGTGCCGCCCTATATGGACTTTCTTTTTATTCCAAAAATCCACTTGTCTATTCTTACTCCAATCGTATATTTCTCTCCTCTCCTCTCCTCTCTCTTCTCTTTTCTGGAGTATAAGGTAAATATTCCTTTCTCCCTCCCTCCTTCCCCCTCTCTCCTTCCCTCCTTCCTTTCTTATCTCTCTCTCTCTCTTTCTTTCTTGATAAGGTCTCACTCTGTCACCCAGGCCTGCGTGTTGTGGCATCAGCCTAGCTCACAGCAACCTCAGACTCCTGGGCTTGAGCAATTCTCTTGCCTGTACCCACCACCATGCCAAGTCTATTTTTTGTAAAGATGGGGTATCACTATGTTGCCTGGGCTGATCTTTAACTCTTGACCTCAAGTTATCCTTCCTCTTTGACCTCCTAAAGTGCTAGGATTACAGGAGTGAGCCGTCATGCCCAGTCTTCAAAAATGTATTTCCTAAGTTATTATACCTTATAATAAAGTTTGGTATTAGAAGTTAAATATACAGATTTTGTTCTTCATTTCAAAAATTGCCTGGATTTCTACTCTGCAATTACTTTTTTTACATGCATTTTAGCCTGACCTTGCCAAATTACATACAAAATAATTTGGAGATTTTTCATTAAGATTGCATTGAATTTGTGGACTAATTTGTGGGGAATTAAATGTGTATAAATATTGAATCTTCTCATTCATAGTTTAATATATTTTTCATTAATAATTGATAGCTTTCTCTCAAAGAGTCTTGTACATTTTGATAAACCCATTCACAGTAATTTGTGGTTTTATTATTGTTGTGAGTGGCATATTTTTCAATTACTATTTCTGGAGATGTTGGGAAATGTCTTTAAGGCTTGGGAAAGCCTTCCACACAGCTCACTTACAAGCCATCAGGTCTACCCAGTGTTTGAGCAACCCCGGGAGTTATGAATTATTTGAATTGTTCTTAAACACAACTTCTGCTGTTCCTCTAACCCCTCTTACGGAGGTGTTCTAACATTTAAATCAAACGAGGCCAAATAGATATTGGCCTTAAATGCACTCGCTGTAAATGTAGATGTATTTTAAAAATAAACAAATAAATATGTGTTGGAAACATATTTGTGCAAGTCACAGACACTGGGAATTTTATAAAAATGAATGAAATGTTTCCTCTGCCCTCCAGAGGGAAACCAGAGGAGTGAAAACCAAGTGCTTCCAATGTGGTCAGACTGGCCACTTCAGAGAAGACTGCCCCCAGCAGCACCAGTGGCTGGGCAAGCCACCTGGCTCCTGTCCAGAATGCAAGGGAGACCACTGGAGGGTGGCCTGTCCCCAGAGGCGAAGGCCTCCTGGGACAGTGACGCCATCGGAGCCCAAACTGGACTGAGGGTGCCTGGGGCAAATTCTCGTGGCTCAAGCTGGTGTCATCACCCCTCAAGAGCTCCAGGTTTGCCTTATAGTGGAGCGCCAGGAGATAAAATTTCTTTTGGACACTGGAGCAACCTTTTCTGTACTCTCTAACCCTGGTATTTTATCTCCCAAATCCATAACTATACAGGAGGTGTCCGGAAAGCCGGTTACCAAATTTTTCTCCCAGCCATTAAGCTGCAGTTGGGATGACTTGCTGTTCTCTCATGCCTCCCTAATCATGCCTGAATGTCCTGCTCCCCTTTTGGGGAGGGACATACTAACTAAAACAGGAACTTTTCCCTCCTGGAGATGTAGTCATGATCAAAACTCTTCCCTCTCATTCACCTTCCCTAACCCCAACTTGGGAAGTCCCCTTTCCTGTTATCTTGTCTTCTTCTACAGCTGTTAAAAGTTATAGGAGTTGATTCCTGCATACATCATTCATGAGTAAAATCCTGGAACCCTCCATCTTCTACGGAGGTAGACAATGAAGACAGCCAACCACAGACCACCTACACTTGTGAGCCGAAAGAAAGTTTGAAGCTATTATTTAGGAAACAGCAAGAAAAATCCTAATATGGTTTTCTTTTAGCATCACTGAATAAGTGCTTCTGACCTGAAGCTGTTCTTTCTACCTTTGCTTATTACTGATTATACTAATCAGATTTATGTTTTCCAGAAATGTCATCAAGCCACACGTAATAAAGATGGTTCCAGTCCATGAACTCCTGTACCATTCTCCCTCTGGAGAAACCCTAACTGCCCCCTTCTATCATCACCCGATTCAGCAGGAAGCAGTTAGATCGAGTCTTCGCCTTTTTTCCCTAACAGCAGTTGGAGTGTCTACTTGGAGAGGGAGAATTGATGCAGGACATTTGGCGCCCTAGCCAGCTCAGCGGAGCTGGTGGACCTGCTGCCTCCTCCTTGGTGGTGTCGGTGCTGCGGCAGCCGGCTGAGGAACCAGTGGGCTAGATGACAGGCAAGGAGGGGGACCTCCAACCCCCACCGGAGGCTCCAATAACCAAAAAGGCC
>CAUYON010068726.1:0-29413 GCA_963573935.1 Arctocebus calabarensis
AGAAAAAGTATCCAATGTACTCAGCCCTAATATGAATCTAATTTATAGCTTTCATATGAAGGCTAAAACCCAATTATAGCACAAGAATACAGGGAAAAGGGAAAGGGAGGGGAGGGGAGGGGGGAGGATGGGTGGAGGGAGGGCAATCAGTGGGATCACACCTATGGTGCATCTTAGCAGGGTACTGGAGAAACTTATTAAATGTAGAGTATCAATGTCTTTATATAGTGATCAAGAAAATGCCATGAAAGCTATCTGTAACAGTACGTTCAAAATATTTCTGATTGTATATGAAGCACATTCTGCCCTATGATTCCACCAATGTACACAATTATGATTCAATAAAATTATTTTTAAAAAAAAGAAGTTAGCTGAAATGCAAACACATTTTGGTAAATGTTTAAGATTATTGAAAAAAACAAAGAAGGCTTGGCATGAACTGACCTATCCCACCCTGACCTCATCTTCTGTTATTCTGCAGTGGGCTCATTCTTTCCAGCCAGTGACCTGTCGGAGATTCCTGAGACAAAGTAGGCATGCTTCTGCCTCAGTGCCCTTGCACTTGCTGTTCCAGATATCTGCCACGTTCCCTCCCACAGGGCTTCACTCTGAATTCACCTTTTTTAGCAAACCTTCTAGAAAGTTAGTCCCACCCACTTGACACCTCTAACCCCCTTTATTTCTTTGCTTTTTTATTTCTTCAGCACTTATCATTATCTAACAGGCTAAATACTTTTTAAATTGTCATCCCTCAAATATTGTCTTAATATATGATCCCTGAGGGAATATGTATTTGTTTTGCTCACTACTGCAGCCCTGTTACTACGAATCTTCACTTAGCTTCACTGCCTTCCCTTCCCATTTTATAAAACAAAACTTTGTCTTCTCTTTTCAAGTTTTCTTTTCTAAAAAATATTTAGTTTAGGGAAGTGCCTGTGGCTCAGCAGGAAGGGTGCTGGCCCCATACACTGAGGGTGGCGGGTTCAAACCCGGCCCTGGCCAAACTGCAACAAAAATAATAGCCGGGTGTTGTGGTGGGTGCCTGCAGTCCCAGCTACTTGGGAGGCTGAGGCAAGAGAATCACCTGAGTCCAGAAGTTGGAGGTTGCTGTGAGCTGTGATGCCATGAAACTACCCAGGGTGATAGAGTGAGACTCTGCCTAATATTAATAAAAATAATAATAATAATTTAGTTTATTTCACTAGAGACCACTGAAGAATGTATTACCCAACTTCTGTTTTGCTCTGTGTTTTAAAAAGCTTAAATATAACTTAAAAATTCTTAAAAGTTTATTTACTATCAGCTTGGAGCAATCATAAGTGATAGCCTACACATGAAAGCCATTTAAATAACTATAAATGCATTCCTTTCCATATAACTCGGTGTACTTTTTTCATGTTCATTTGGCTTTAAAATGATGCTATTAATTTGATGGAAGTAGTGTGGGGATTCATTCATGCAATGTGGATTTAAAGAAAAAGCTCATTGTTCATATTTTAGAATCAGGCAAACATCCATTAGAGAGAAGAAATTTCCATGGGAGGCCTGTAAATTAGTACTTTAAAAGCTTCCTATATCTTCATAGCTCATTTGTTCTTAGATGACATTTCAATAAGTAAGAATCTCTAGTTTAAAGATTGTCAATAACTAAAATAATGCTACAGAAAATTATTTCTGCCTCGGAAAAACTATAGGTCACAGCTTAACTATACTATTTACTATTATTAGTATATATGTTAGGATATAATAATATGAATTATATATCTGTGCGCATTCTTTATCTGGACAGAATAAAAAATTGTCTTTACATGTGCAGAATATAGGAATTTTTTTAAAAATAAAGAATCATGTTAAAAATAAAATGGTCAGGTTCTGTAGATTGATCTTGGAATGATGGTTCTTTGGGGGGGGGGAATCCTTTTATTTTGTGGTTTCTGCATCTCTTATCCAGACCAAATCTCTAAAAGTGTCCTTTTAGGAGCTGTCCCAAACATAAACCACACCAATCAGGCAGTAAAAACAGACGGAAGGCGACTCCTTTGTTCTTTCTGGCAGTTGACTGTGATCTGTGCTGTGGTGTTCACAAGGCGTGGAGCCTGCTCCGGTCACTGACACTCTTTACGCACCTCTGCACGTGCCAGGGGCCATGTGGCCACCCGCAGTAACACAGGGAGAACATGGGCGGGGCCCTCGGCACATGAGCACCTCCTTGGCACAGCTTGGGTGTCCTCAACGTGAGGCCGCCAGTTTCCCAGAGTCAGTTCAGGAGAGTCGAGCCAGACGTCATAAAACTTTTTATGACTTGTCTCGGAGGCCACGCTGTCACCGTGGCCCTGCCCTGTTGGCCACACGGGGCATCTCTGATTCAGCGTGGGAGGGTCTACAATGGAGCCTGGGTCGGGAGTGACGCTGCGATCAGAGCCTGGCAGGCTCCATTCACAGGGCAGCCTCACGCTGCTCCTGCTCCCGGTCTCTCCTGGGCTGTCTTAAGAATCTTCTGTTCCTGTCTGGGTGAAGCTTTCTGTAAGTTATTGCACAGCATGCAGGGAGGGCCCACCTTTCCTACTGTTTCCAACCAAGACTGTCTGTTTTGCTGAATTGTTTCTCTTGTATATAACAAAATTTTCCTAAGGCATTAGTTGTCTTTTTTTTTTTTTTTAGTATTTTTAGTAAAGATAGGGTCTCACTTTGGCTTGGGCTTAGGCTGGTCTTCAACTCCTGAGCTCAAGTGATCCTCCCTTCTTGGCCTTCAGAGTGCTAGGCAGACAGGGGCTGGCCACAGCTCCTGGCCACACTTTGGTTTTCAATGCTGGGGTAGGCCACGTACAGTATATGATAATTGACCTATAAGGTTATAATACCATATTTTCACTGTACCTTTTCTAAGTTTAGAGATATCTATATGTCTCTAGATGAAACATAAATGCTCACTATCGTGAAGGTGATACAACCTGAATGTAAGAACTTCAGCAAAGATAAGACCCTTCTTCTCAACTGTAATTTAAAACAAAACATATTCCATTATAGTAGTTTATTTGAAAGGTTCTGAAATTCCATTACTGTGGGAAAAAATCCAAACTATTTTTCTTTTAAGACAACAATAGTGACCTAACATTTAGATTCTTTCTCACCCTGGGGAAAATTATATTAGTTGAAAGTTTTGCTTTTTTGAGCTCACTCGAGGGTTGCGATGAACACAGCTCGATTTTACAGCTGTATTTCATGAAGTGTCATTATCCTTCTGCCAGAACAAACTAATGGATGGCTAGGAGGAAAGATACAATTTGGAGGCAATTAATTCTGCTTCACATCCCAGCTCACCCATGCCAAATAGCAGTGGAAACCTGATTCAAGATTTAGAGTCCAGTGGCCTGTGGGAGTCGCTTGAGCTGGCTTCTTCACAGCTCTATCTGTAAAGGGCCTCCCTTCGGTTTCTCTTCCTATTGACCCTGAACTTGTGGACAATCAGATCAGTGATGGGCTGCCCCTTGTTCAGTATACCAGGGCCTTACACTGCTCTGTGTTCTGATTTATAGAAGGGAGCCTCTGATAAGTTGATGCTTGACACTTGTTCAATTTGTTCCCAACCACAGCAGGACTCATGCTGCCATCTGCTTGTGACATTGTAATAAAAACACTCAAGGAATGAGGCTGTCTTTGTTTCCCTCCCTGATGCTGCTTGGTATACGCTACACTGGAAATAACTCAGCCAGCTACAGATGCTTCCTGCTCGCTAGACTCAGCTACCATAGGAGGAGGTGCAGTTGCTGGCTGGTCCACAGATATCGCCACTGGGATTATAGACATATTGCCTTCCACTTGTGATTTACAACTACAAGGGGAAAGGCTGTTACATAACTGCTGCAAAAAGATTGGCCCTTAAAACCAACTCTTCCTTGCTCCCTCTTGGCCACACCAGGGGCCGTTTTCATGGAAGACAATGTCTCCATGGACAGGGCAGAGGGTTGGTTCAGGATGATTCAAGTGCACCAGGTCTCCACCTCAGATCATCAGGCACTAGATTTTTTTTTTATTATTATTATTTTTGGGGATTCATCAAGGATACAAAGAATTAGGTTACACTGACTGCATTTGTTAGGTAAATTCTCTCTTGTAATTGTGTTCGGCCCACAAGAGGTACATTGACCAGGGCTGGGGACTTGAGTTGAGGACCACAGTCTTACAGGTAACACTGGTTTCAGGAAGCCTCTGGGAGCAGCTAGGCCTGGGAAAACACAAATTCTAGGTCAATTGGCCTCATCTTTCATCACTTACTTTGACTCTGTCTAAAACTCCACGAACTTCGCTTGCATTGATTCCATGGTCTACCCCAGATTCTTACACTTACCAGTCACCTTGAGAAACTCAGCATCTCCGCACCTCTGTCTCTCATCTGCACACATGAGCTATTGTATTTCTTTCTATGCAATGATTTTAAAGAGTACCTAGCACAAAGTAAATGCCCAGCAAATGTTACCTAATGCCACCTCTGGGGAGTTCAACTTGAAGCACAAAGATGAACTGAGGTAGAAGAAGAGGGGGACCAAACTTGGGGAGCCAATCACTGAGTCAGGGCTTAAATCCAGAGATGATTGACTTCTAGCCCCTTGTTGGAATCAGTATGAGGTGGATCCCTCTCCATGGCACAGGGATGGCTGCTGATACTTGATAGTCCTGGGTGTGCAGCCACAGCACTCATGTTTATTAACTCCTCACAAATGTCACAACAACGCTATCAAGTGATTACTGTTTTTTCCATCATCTCCATCTTGCAAATGAGGAAACTGAAGCAGAACAGAGGCAGTAAGCTCCCACAGCCACACTGCTAAGAAGCTGGGCTCTGACCCCCACAGGCTGCTCCGAGGCTTTGCTCTTCCCCGTGCCAGCATGTGCTGCTGGAGAAGTGCAGCCCCAACACCAGACATGGCCCACTTATGACAGTCACACCCGCTGGAGCTCCCAGCAAAGAACTAAACTTCATTTTTCAGAGGAGGAAACTGGGAGTAGGTGAGCCCTGGGATGAGGCAGTGGCGCATGGCAGGTTGGGAATCACAAGGCCTTCAGTCAGAGTCCTAACTGCCACATAGCAGCGAAGTGACACCCAGCAGCTTGCATAGTCTTTTAAATTCATATTTAGGTGTGATCACACACCCTAGAGTCCCTCTTGCATCCTGCCTCATGCAGCTGTGGTGTAGGCACCTGGGATGCCACACCTGGCCACAGGGAGTGCCTCCTGGACGGTGTGGCCAGGGTCCCCGTTCTTTCCCAGTTCATGCAACTCAGGGGGTGGGGACTGACCCCAGTAACTGACTCCAACTCCAGCATTCTTTCCTCTGCTGCCTGAAAAACAGCAGAAATACATGCACCAAACCATTCTGCATGTAGGATGCCATCCAGAACCCTCACAGATGGGGGTGGGCAGCAGCAGGAGGAAGTGTGCAGTGCGGGCAGTGTGCTCACTGCAGGCAGAGTCCTGGGCATTCGTGGGTCTGCTTTTCCCAAATCCCGGACTCTGAGGTTAAATTGGTCTTGGTCCTTGTAATTACCAGATGTTCATTTTCTAAGTCTCAGTTCATCTCAGAGTTCATTGCCAGATGCCGTTAGAGATATACAAAGAGGGAACTCAGAAATGGTGAGGGTGAGTCTCCATGGCGGAGGGGGCACAAGTTCAAAAGCAGTAAAAAGGTGATTCAAAGATGAATGTGGTTAATGCAGCTTAAGGAAGGGAGCGGGAAACATTTATTTAATAGCATACTGAGCATTTTATGTATGGAATTTCTTCTAATCCTTAAAAGCATTGTTTAGGAGATAAATACAGTTAAATAAATTTAACAGATGGAACTTATACACTAGTCATGTACTCAAAAGGGTCAGAGCTAGGGGTGAAACCTATGTCTGTTATGTAGCAATAATCCAAACCTTTCTCCCATGTCACATTGCTTCTCAACATTTGTGGAGCACCTACCGTGTGCCGGTACTTACACATTCATTGTCCCAACTTCCAGCTAATGAGGCTTAGGTAACTTACCGATGGTCATGCAATAATAAAAGGGTAATATGTGAACTCAACTTTATCTAGCTCCCAGATCTGTACTTATTTTTACTGCAGCATAATTATCCCTTTCTCTTTTTTTCTATAATGTTCAAGAAAAACATTTTCAAGTTCAATCAGGAGTATAATGCAAAATTTATGCACCTTACTCAAACTGTCACTGCCAGACCTTTTCTTCTTCTCTTAGGAACTCAGTACTACCTGTCAGGCTATTTAGTGCCCCAGATGAAATCATTTTCTGTGCTGTAAGACTCTAAGTCCAGTCGGGAATTACGTTGTGCCCCGGGCATGCCTTTCCAATAACGTCCCCTCCAGTCCAGAGTGAGGTTACCCTTTCCGTCTGCCGGCACCCTGGACGTCATCAGCTAAAACTTCCTTCCCGTTCCATGGACCATCTCAATTTCAGGCAACTCCCCTCGCTGTATCTCTAGTTCAATTCCTTCCTTTGACTTCAGGATCTGTATTTGTAACTTTCCTACAGAGAAGCCGAGAAGCTAAATCTAGGGAAAATGATGCTGTGCCCTAATAGAAATACATAGAACACACTGTGGTCGTGCAAGGAATGAAACAGGCCAGTGGTTTTCTACAGAATGGCCATGAAGAATAAACCTTCCCATCATGAGTCTAGGAAGAAACTTCTGGGCCTCTTCTCCAAAGTCAGAAATCACTTACCAGACACAGGAGACTTTCCTCACACAAAGTCTACAGGCTTCTTCATAGAGGTTTCTATTTTACCTGTTTTGGGCTTGGCCCCAGCCCTCTGCTACATTGGCATTCTTAAAATTCACTCCTTTGGCCGATGTTTGCTTCTCTGATCTCTCTTGTGTGGTCTTCCCCAACCAGTATGTGACAGAACATTTAGGGTGACGGCGTTGAGGAGGAAGGCATGCAGCTGTGTTCTGGAGGATCTCACCCAGTCCTGCAGTTCAGGGCAGGGGGCCCACTTGTCCCAGTTTCCCCTACACTTCTCCAGTTTTAGAACTAAAAGCTCTGCCACATGAGAACCCCCCAGTATGGGACAAATCAGGATGGTCGGTAAGCCCATCCTACAGGAACAAGCTTAAAAGGCTGCATGGAAAATGGGTGTGAAAAACCAAATGCCTTTACTTTGGAATGAGGAGATCTTCCATGGCTCTGGAACTCCTGGAAGGTAGGTAGAAAACACAGAGCCTGCGCCCACCCACAGTTTCAGATGCAGTGTGTCTGCAGTCTGAGCTACTTCCCAGGTGATCCTTATGCTGCTGGTCCTGGAGCCACACTTCAGAATCCCTGCTCCTCAGTCAATGGGCCTCATCTGCAGAACGTGTGTATTGGATCCTCCAACTGTGATGATGCCAGAACCACCTTGCCACTAAGCCTCACCTTGTACATGCCATTGCGCCATTTTATTTTTGCTAAAGTCTTTATTGTTCAGAGAGAGAGAGTGAGTGATAGACCAGCAACCTGGCCACCATTGATTAAAGCACCTCCACTGCCCGGTGTCTTAGGGATACTCCGCATGCAGCTTCTACCCTCAGAGCCCTGCACCAGGGAGAGAGAAATAAGAGATCTCTTTAGAAAAGCCTGGAGGGCTAAGGCTAGAGAGGTGGAGCTGGGCTACAGACCACTGGAGAAATACCAACCTGACCCTCTCCAACACACCACAAAACCTTTTCTTGAGTGATTAGCCCCAGAGAAAGGTGATTTGTTAAAACCCTGGGTTCACGCTTTTGTGTCCTGGGCCTAGGACATCTGGCAGAAGGCAGCGAGCTCTCTGATACCGGGCTTGAGCCGGCATTCTCGTCCACTGGACTGTGCATCATTGAAACACTGGCCACTCATTCTCATGCTAATCCGTGAACTCCGAGAGCAGATGTGAAACATTTGGTTCTGTTCTTGCTCACTTGTAAAGAACTAATGCAACTTTTTTGAAGGGAAGGACTGAGTTGGGCTGAGAGAGGGGTGAAGGTGAAGGGGGGGAGGGAGAAAAGGAGGAAAATGGGGTGAATTCCAGAGAGAAATAGAAGTTTACTTGAATGACTCTCTCTCTTGGTGGGCCAGAGCACTGCGGTTTATGTGAACTTCATCCAAACCAGTAAAAGGCAGGAAATGCATTAATATTAGAAGAGTGGGATGTGTCCAATTTGCAATGCAAACAATATTCATATAATGCAAAGACGGGAAGACACAGAAGGTTCTCTCTGGCGAGGTCTCATGAATCTTTTCCTCTCTTCTCTGTGCAAAAGCTCTGTCCTTGGGGGTGAGAAAACTTTATTCCAGCCCACAAGGATTTGCTTGACAAGCTCATGGTACATTTTAATTATTTTATATTCAGAATGCCATTCGAGAACTGAGAAGTTTAAGTGGATGTTGGTGCTGTTTAAAGAAATATACCTATTTTCTCTATGTGTCTTTTTTCCTTATTGATAGAAAAGTATGTATAGCTTTAGAGACAGGAACAGATAAATAGCTTCTAACGCTGCCAGGCATTTAATACTGCAATTCCTGTATGGTTCATCTGATTAAAGTGCCTATATCATTGATGAAATTGTAAATCTGTTAATGACAACATTGATTCAGTGGAATATCTAGATTTGTTTCCCCCCACTGTCATGAGGAAAATTTTAGGGAGAAAGACTTATGATACATTTGCTGGTGGCAAGCTGTCCCTCTTGTTCAGGATTTGTGGTCTGTTTAATGCACGCCACAGATACAGGCTGACATCTGCAAAGCATGCCTACTTGAAATTGTTTACAACTCTCACCCAAATGTCTTCCATGTCCCATCACCTCGCATCACTCACTTTAACAGTTCTGCTGTGTCGGTAACCTCTGCATGCTAAGTGGCAGACCGTCACCTCCCACCCTTGCCCCTTTCTAGAAGTCTCTTAAATGAGAGCTACCCAGGCTTCCCTGGAATGCTTGTTAAGCATAGAACGTCCGGGGCTCTGCCCCAGACATGCTTATCCAACAGTTATGGGCAGCAGAAGCCCCAGCATTTCTATAAAATATCCAAGGGGAGTTTGATCAACAACCACAAAAAAATCTAGGTCACCCAAAAGCGCGTGCCTATGAGCCATCTTCAGGCAACAGGATCTAATGTATAACGTGAGCTGCGTGCCCTTTGCTGTGGCCACACTCTAGCAGGTCAGGTATCTGGGGGGCCACCTTGGACCTTGGACACCTTGGGATGGCTGCTCTCACTTTACCACCATTCCTAGTTTGAGAGGAGAGGATTGGGACATTTAGTGATTATGCTCTTCAGATTTTGCCTCTCAATCCTCTGGGGAAGAGTGCTCCCCAAACAGTGTCTTGGGATGCTGGTCAACTATTGTTTTTCAATTCACCCTCCCCCAGAGAGAGTCGGAGGAGGGGTAGTTCAGTCCCCATGTGGGACTGCCCTAGGGCCTCTGCCCCACGGCTTCCCAGGTCAAACTCACACTGAGTCCTTCTCTCATAGCAATTTTCTCTCAGTAGCTTTTCACCTGTCTGTACCTGCAAAGCAGATGAACACACACACACGCACACATACAAATGTGTGTCCACACATGAAAGTTAGATATAAAAACACATAAAAGCATGCACACACTCACACGTATGCACATATAGACATATACACACATAATCACAGGAACAAATGCACACATATGTGTGCACACACATCCCTTCAAACTCCCTTAGACATGTCATGAGTGTCTAGAAGCACATAGATCTAAGTGCCACATTTCTTCTCACAGCCTGCCAGGCTCTCAGAATCATCTGCTCAGTGATCCTGAGCGACCACGTACAGAAAAGGAGGCCTCCTCTGCGTCCTGAACTCAAGGGCAACCTCAAAAACCATCACCGGCAAACTTGTAGGGGCAACTCAACCAATATCCCATAGCATTTAAGAGTTGTCACTTCTCCCTGGTTAGGGATGGGAAGCTTCCTCTCTGCCTCCTGAAGGTTCTCTGAAAATGAACTGACAAGAGGCAGAGGAGCGGGAGGGAGAGGCACGCGAGGCTCAGTTAACGTGCACGGACACGGACGTGCGGGAGCTGAAGTGACAGGTGGTTCAGGCCGAAATCCTCTCTTCACAGACATGAGCTGGTGAAGCTGGATGGGAAGGAGAAGGTGGACGTGCTCAGGGGCCGAGCTTGTCTCGTTACGCAGAGGAAGACCCCATGTGAGGTCCGGGTGCTGCCATCAGGAGCACACAGGAAACGTCTGTCTGGGCCCGGGTGGGGTGATGGCTAGAAGTCTCTTCCCTTCCCTAGTGGTCAGTCTTTTCCTGGTCATTTAATGAGATTCCTAGGAAGAGAATCTTAAGAGCATTGCATGTCTTTGGGAAAGAAGCTTTTGTGGGCAGACAAGGAAATTCCAGAGTCCCTCCCAGTGCTTCCGGAAAGAGAATCAGACAGGGAGGTGGGAGAACATCTGAGGCTGACGTCTGAGGCCTTTCAGTCTTGGGAGCACTGAGCAGCCAAAGCACCACATTTGGGCCATTCTTTTCTGTGGCCCATCACTGGACCTGTTCAAACTGCTCTGCTCATTGCTTTTTCAACCTCGATGCTGCCATGCACGGGGTAGTTCTTGCTCGGAAGGCCTCTTCTTTTTCTTTTCCTCACCTCTCCAAATCCAAAGCACTGCAAACAAAAATCCTTCAGCCTTTTGATTCTTCCAATCATCAGCAAGCTCCTTCTTTTTTGAATTTCTAATCCCTATAATCTCTATCACGCATTTTTGCATTTAATTGCATTTTATTTGTATCATTAAATATTGTTTAGGTATAAATTTCCATTACATCTAAGGATACCGTGAATTCCATTTTGGGATTCCTTTGGCCAAATTCTCTTTCTTTGATGGGTATTTATTTTCTTCCTTTCATGGTTAGTACTCTTTTCAAGTGTCAATCTCATGTCCCTAACTGGATTGCAAATTAGTGCATCAGTCAGCAAAGAACTACTGAATGCCAACCCTGTGCTGGGGAAACAGTGATTAGCAGGGCGATGCATTTTCACTATCAGATTCCTTCAATTCGACGCTGAGTTTATTTCCTCAAAGACAATTGCATGTACTAAAGTCTTTTAGCACTGTTGCTAAGACACCATCAAAACAAGATATAAAATACCCATCCCATAGGTTTGGCTATGTTCCCAATGGTCATGTCTAAAGAGTCAGTAAAGTGCAATGACAATAAGAATATTGCCATTTATTGAGCCCTTTGTATGAGTCAGGAGCTCTCTTTGTATGAGTCAGGCCTCTGTGTGTGTTCACTCGTTTACCGCTTGTAACAACTCATGAGTCTACTGTGATGCTAACATTACTATTATTCCCACGTCACAGGTAAAGACTGAAGCTAGAAGAGATGGGTAACGTGTCTGAGATGGAGCAGCTGGTGATGTGGTGGAGTCAGATTCCAACCCAAGTAGTTCAGCTGCAGAGCTCACGCTTTTCACTGCTGGCCTTGGTTTAAACCCTGGCCCAGGGTAACGGGAGCAGCATGTCTGGCCATAGTAGCTGCTCAATACATAACAGCAATCAATAGTTAATTGTGCAGTTTGACTTTAGTTTCTTAATACTATGATGTTGCCAATTTTCTTTTTTTAATTATAATTTCCTTGTTTTGTTGCATTGTGGTCAGAAGTAATGATTGAACAAATTTATGCTTTGTTGAAAAAATGAGATTTTTAATAGTCTAACTTGCTCAATTTTTATAAAGGTACATCTACTCAGAGGATATATATACACATATATATGCATGTATTATATGAAAATCTTTTGCTTTTAATGAATCAGTATGCCTCTTTTATTTTAAGATATAATAGGTGTATTCTATTTAATTTCGATAATTGCATGTTTTCCATTTCCTATGCGCCCTTTCTATTTTTTTTTTTTTTTTGCTTTCAAGCTGATGTTATATGATCTGGAAATTTTATGTATGAGCATATTAATTTGTCTGCTTATAGTGGTGCTTGCTGTTCTATAATGCCTTTTAGAACTGATAAGCATTCTTGAAATAATTGTTAATTTTAAGATAATAAAAATGAAACTATACACACTAATTCTTCTCAATGAAACAGGAATTCAATTAGTCTTTCTCTCTTTTTCTGTCATATTTTGAGATTTTTTTCTACTTCAAATTAAATTTTTTTTAATTTATCACACTTTTTTCAAGAATTATTAACCTTAGTTTATTTATTATACTGTTTATATTTATGGTTTTATAGATAGAGTCACTTTTGAATATTTTAGTTGGTTAAATTGTGTCTTCAGTTCATTTTTCCAAAATTCATGGGTGACATTGTTCCTGAGTTATTTTAATATTTTTGTCAGTCATTCTATCATCAATATTTGAGAATGACAAGCTGGCTGGATATTGAATTGTACTGCATGTTTTACTAATGTTCCTGAGGAAATGTTTGAGGTTGGTGCTTTAGATCCAATGATACTTCTCAAACTTTATTAAAAGTGGTTGATCCCTTCTCTCCAGCATTTACTTTTATCTTTGCTATATTTCTTTTTATTTTTTTTAATTTTTTTATTATATGAAAATCTATTTATTATGTAATTTCTTTTCTTTTTTTATTGAATCATAGCTGTGTACATTAATTCAATCATGGGGTACAGTGTGCGGGCTTCACATACAATCTGAGATATTTTTATCAACCTGTGGTGCTGCTTGTGGGGGGAAAGGGTTCCATCCTTCCTTGATTTCTAAAACTTTTAAATTAAACATACAAAGCTCCTCAATACATTTTGTCAAGATTTTACGTCCAGAATTTATTGACATATTATATTCCAAATACTATTTTCAAATTATTACATTTTCACATCTGATCTCCCCATTTCAATTTGTCTCTAACTGTATGTTAAAAATTTAGTCTTTTAAAAACTTTCAATGCTTGCTATCAGCCGCTTAAAAAACATTCCCATTTATTTCCCACTGATACTTCCAATAGACTTTATTTGCCACAAATATTGTGAAATGAAATAATTCAAACTTCTAGCTGTTGGAACTTTTGTTATTTTGTGCCTGTGTGGCCTGACTCACACTGGGTGCAGCTGCATCTTCTACTTTTCCTGTAAATTAGGAAAGGTTTGTGGTACCCGAGATAAGACCCCTCAGATCATCATCCTTCCTCACAGACTGTTCAAGCAATCTTCTTTGGAATGTAATAAGCTATAAGCAATTGAATCCCTATCACATATATACTACTGACCTTGTATGGAAAATGTCGCAACCCTATCAAGCTGCCTATGAAAGTGCCACATTCCTACTGTCAAGGGCACAGGCAGACGAACTCTATACTTAATCATACTTTCTGAACATAATTACTTAAGGTTGACAATATAAATATGCAATATTTTCTTGATTTCTTTAAAAAAAAATATATATATATAATCTTTGTATTGCTTTTCTGGGTGGAAAAGAGCTTTATTAGGCATATAACATTTTAGTTAAAATCATTTTCCTTGAAAACTTTACATATATTGCTCCATTGCCTATGAGCATTTAAAGTTGTAGGCAGGTCTGATATTTCATCTTGTTTAGATAGCCTTTCCTTGCTAACAGACTTTTTCAGTTACTCTGTTTTTAATAATCCTTTTAGTCTGGATCATTTGATTTGTTTGTTTCGCTTTGTTCGGTTCAAGTAATTTCTCCTGCATTTTAAGCTGATCTGTGTGTTGGTTACATTTGTTCTGGAAAGGACTTCATGAACACCAAAGACTTTCCCATTTGGTCTTCGCTCTTTGTTCTTCACTGCTATCATCTTCTTTCTCATATTTTTAATGATCTTTATTTTTTTTTACCATCCTGGAACAACTTCTCCAATTTACTCTTTATTTTCTCTCTTCTTGAAGATAAGTTTTGGTTTTCCTTCTTTTAATAACTTCTAATGTTTTTATCACCTTTTTATCATATCATCAAACTTCTCATTTGTTTCTGTTTTATCCTACAAAGTCTCCCATTTAAATCTCAGTTTGTTAGCTTGTCTTCTTACTCTTTATTTTTTTTAAATTTCAGATTAATATAAGGGTACAAACTATTAGGTTACATTGTTTGCATTTGTCAGGCAAAGTTCAGGTGGTAGTTGAACTCTTCACACAGCTAGATGTGATTCATACCCTTACGCTGTGCCCATTTGGTGAGGGTTGGCCTCCTTCCCTAGCCTCTCTCCTCCTCCCCACACTTGAATTTAATTGTGTTTTTCGTTTGTGTGGTTGTGTAGTTGTTTTTCTATTGGTTTTATATTAGTATTGAGTATAGTAGATTCTTGCTTTTCCATTCTTATGATTTTTTTTATGTATATACATATAGTCTCACTCTGTTGCCTGGGCTAGAGTGCCATGGAGTCATAGTTCAAAGCAACCTCAAACTCTTGGGCTTAAGCAATGCTCTTGCCTCAGCCTCCCGAGTAGCTGGGAGTACTGGGGCCCACCACAATGCCTGGCGATTTTTCTAATAGGTGGGGTCTTGCTCTCCCTCAAGCTGGTCTTGAACTCTTGACCTCTAGCAATTCAACTGCTTTGGCCTCTCAGAGTGCTAGGATTACAAGCATGACTACCCATGCCCGACCTTTGTGATACTTTAATAAGGAGAATGTTCTTCATCTCCATCCAGGTTTTTTATTGCTGAATGGTAGGTATTCCATGGTATACATATACCACAGTTTATTAATCCACTTACTTGTTGATGAGCACTTGGGTTGATTCCACATCTTGGTGACTGTCAATTGTGCTGCTATAAACATTTTAGTGCAAATGTCCTTATGGTAAAGTAAGTAATTTTTCTTCTGGGTAGATACCTAGTAATGGAATTGTGGGATCACATGCAAGGTCCACTTTTAGCTCTTTGAGAAATCTCCAGATGCCTCTCCAGAGAGGCTATATGAATTTGCTGTCCCACACCCTAGTATAAAAGTGTTCCCTTCTCTCCCCTGGGACTTTGTAATGTGGGCTATTCTCATTGGGGTTAGGTAATATCTCAAAGTGATTTTGATTTGCATTTCTCTGATGAAAAAATAACAAGTATTTTTTCATATGTTTTTGGCCATTCATCTGTTTCCTTCAGGGAAGGTTTTATTCATGTCTCTTGCCCATTTATAAATAAGATTGTTTGATCTTTTCTTGAATTTTCTTTTCTGAAAAATGTACTCCAAAATATACCAGAGAATACCATGTCTTCTTTTTTGCTTAGCTGTCTATAAAAGAGAATAAAATAAAATAATGTATTGGTTCTCAGAAACAAGAGAGAAGAATAAAGACAAAGAAGTATGGGAAGAACTTTTTTTTCATGTATAATGTTCATAAGTTTATATTTCCTTTTACTCATCCCCGCATGACATTACTTCTGTGTAGGAATTATATTTGTTTTCCAATAGACTAAGCTGTCTCTTCTTGAATTCTTTCAAACTTTACCTATATGCTTGCTTCTAGTCTCAGTGACACATCACCCCCATAAAGTAAATATGAAAAAGATTCTGTAACATTAAAGAGAAAAAAGATAAACAAAATAAAATGTAAACTTAGTTTTCTAATGTATTTTAAGAAGATATTAACACTTAGGTCACATAAATCATGGAAGATCAGATACCTAACATGTTTGGCATACTACTTGGGAAATATTTAACAAATAGAGCTCTTGTTAAGATTAATAGAGAATTTAGCCCTTGTCTAATCTGCTCTGACTCTGTACGGGTTGTGGATATTGATTTAGACCTTTTCCCTCAAAATATATATAGAAAATCTTGTTTTAAAGGACATTAAGATATTTAAATTTCAAAAGTTTTTTTTTTTTTTTTTGAGACAGAATCTCAAGCTGTCTCCCTGGTTAGAGTGCTGCAATGTCCTAGCTCACAGAAACCTCCAACTATTGGGCTTAAGCCATTCTCTTGCCTCAGCCTCCGAAGCAGCTGGGATTCCAGGTGCCCACCA
The DNA here is from genome assembly GCA_963573935.1 of Arctocebus calabarensis. Lineage (NCBI taxonomy): Eukaryota > Metazoa > Chordata > Mammalia > Primates > Lorisidae > Arctocebus > Arctocebus calabarensis. The sequence goes on from CAUYON010068726.1 coordinate 15,949, forward strand.
CAACACCTGGCTGTTCTTTTGGTGGTAATTGTTATTGTTGTTTGGCAGGCCCCAGGGTGCATTCAAACCCATCATCTCTGAGCTACAGGTGCTGAGCCTCAAAGATATTTTTTAAATGAAAAACTTTTCAACTTAGCAATATTATAATTTATCCTGATTTTTCCCTTACTTATTTGAAGATGGGCACAAACAAGTAAATCTAGTGAATGACAGGAAGGAGCAAAAAAAATACAAAATGAAAGAGGTGGGGGAAGATGAGTAGAAAACTAACCAGGCGGAATCACAACGGACTCTTACTGACAGTACAGAATTGTAAGGTGCTTAGGGGAAGGCAGGGTTCAAATCCTGACTCCCCACCACGTCACTTAATCTCCGTGCCTCAGTTTTCCCTTCTTAAGATGGAGATGATAATTACTTTACTGGGCTGTAAATGAAGATCAAAGTTTCTCTGTGTAGAAAAACTAGAACACTGCATAAATGTTAGATACTCTTTTTATTTAACCCCTCAGTTCCTTATCTGTAAAGTGGGGGTGTTAGATTAGATCTAATATATCTAAGATTTTTTTCCAGTGGGCCTATGATCAGATCATCTATGAAAACGTTCCAATGATTTTTTTTAATGACAACTTTACCAAATTAAGAGTGTCAGCACTTAGTGATTGAGTATAGGATTGTGACTCAAACCATGATTCAAGTGTACAAAAAGATGTAATTTACACCTATTTCCTTCTGTCTGTAATACTTCATTATGTCAGTTTGGTGATATAAATTTAAAGAATTAGACTTCAGCAGCTCAAAATTGTGTGAGTAATGACATCGCACTTCAATTGTAATTGCTGCACCAAGCATTCTAACAGGACACCTGGCAGGGTTGGTTATGCAACAGAAGCTGGGGCCGGTGGCAAGCACTTGCCTCCCTGTGAAGTCATGTGTACTAGCCAAATTGATAAAGAACATTTGCTAAAAAAAAGTCTTCTCAGCTACACATTTGGCCCTCAGACAACTGCAAGTTTAGTAGCATGAAAAGAATACAGACAATAAGTCTGAGATTTCTGAGCCCGGTCCAGCATTTCTGAGATCCTATAGCAGACGGTAAGATTTAGAGTTGATACAGCTAAAGCAACCAGCACGTAGCTAATGCTTATTACAGTAAGTGGTAGGAGTATGGTTAGAATTAATGTGTGACAGTGAATAGTGATGAACAGCACCACAAGGCAGAAATCATGAAGGTTTGGGCTTTTAAGTTATACAACTCTAGATGCGGCTTCTGCATTGCCATTTTCTAGTCAGGTGACTTTCAAAAAGTCAATTTAAAAATCTGACCCTCAGTTTTATCTTCTACAAATGGGGAATAATACTTAGAGGGACTGTGATGGAAAAGAGATCATAAATAACATGTGTGATAGGATTAGAATGTGTGACACGGTAGATGCTGTCTAGAAGGAAATGCCCCCCTTCTCTGGCTATTAGTGTCCATTTATTTCATTCAATATTTGAACTTATTTATTTCTTGTCATGTGTTGTATCTTTCTTCAGACCACTTCTTTGGTGACCATCAGAATTGTCCCTCTTGTTCTTACCTCTATCCTCTGCGCCTTGTACATATAAGGCATATGATAAATGTTGGCTAAATAAACAAACTAATTGTCATTATTATCATTGACTTGGATACCTGAGACTAAAATAGTAGTTTTTCATATCTTTTAATTATTTTTCATATCAAAATGATTTTTCAACATGTCCACAAGGATTCTTATCCTAAGTACGTTACTCTCTAGAAAAATGTGTACATGCCCTTTTGGCAAAGGGTCAAGAATTCATACATCATGTATTATGCTATAATTCAGTCTTATTAACACAAAATACGTCTTGACTTCTTACGCACCTGACTTTAGTAAGAACAATCTGTGTGTAATTTTAATAACTATGTATTGATGAGAAAGGCATTCCTTCAGATGGAGTTAATTACAATGAGATGAAGACTAGAGAGAAAATAGATCTAGCATCGCTTTCAAGAGATTACTACCCCATTCATTATAGGAAACAAGAATTTTAAGGAAACAACTTTCAACAAGTCTTCTGATATCTCCTGACTTCATTACATTCCCCAGGAGGCAAGGCAAGGAAGACCAGGGGAAGGAGAAAATGAGGACCAGAAAGACATGGAAGAGATTCTGATTTTAAATTTGTGAAACAAAACAAAACTATTCATTTTTCATTATGTTGTGCTCCAAATTTCTGTAATATTACATTCAGTTTGGTGTCTCCTTCACTTTACACTTGGGACTAAATGTGGAACCCCCATTTCCTATGCCTAGGTCAATTTCATGTGAATTTCCTGGGCCTCAATTCCATGAGCCATTCATTGATATATTCATTCGCCTTGCCCCCCCACCCTCCCACCTCCTCAGAAGGGACTGTGTTCATTCGTTTCCTGGCCAAGCAACCCATACACCTATATATACTCCGAGACTAGAAGCCTAAAGGGGGAGCCGGGGGAAGACCAGGAGAGAAATGGAGGGAGCTTTTCTCTCCCCACTTGAGTTCTCTCTCTCTACCAGGAGCTTTAGTGTTTTCTGTATTCTTTTCTGTAAATAAATTCTGTCTTACCACTGGGAAAAAAATAAAAGAAAGAAAATGCCATGAAGGCTATGGTAAACAGTTTGATGAAAACATTTCAGATTGTATATAAAACCAGCACATTGTACCCCTTGATTGCACTAATGTACACAGCTGTGATTTAATAAAAAATAATAAAAAAAAAAAAGCTTATAATAGAAACAATGATAGCAAACAGACTTCGATTAACGTGCTTTATGTAAATTATCTAAACTTATCACAAAATCTTCTTTGGTATTGTTAATATCATGTCCATTTTGTAGAGGAGGTATTGTTAATCACGTGCCCAGGGTCTCACAGGCTCTCCATCAGTCTGCTGTGATGTGAGCACAGGTGAGCCCACAGGTGTAACTACTGCTGCACGGGGTCTCAGGCTGTGGCCCAGCAGCCCTCCATAACACTTGTTAGGCTTCTAGACTGCCAAGCTCAGGGGAAGGGTGGACTGGGAGTTCATAATGGCTTTACCTCTTTTATGTAACATGGATGCAGCTGGAAAATATCCTTCTTAGTAAAGGATCTCAAGAATGTAAGAAAGAGTATCCAATGTACTCAATGAAACCAATTTATAATCACCCACATTTTCATATGAAAGATAAAACACAGCTATAGCCCAGGATGAAGGAGAGAAGATGAGGGGAATGGGAGGGGCTGGGGGAGGTTGGATGAAGGGAGGGCAAATAGTGAGACCACACCTATGATGCATATTGCAAGGGTCCATGTCAAAACTATTAAGTGTAGAGTATAAATGTCTTAACACAATAATTAAGTAAGTGAGGTGAAGGCTATGTTAACCAGCTTGATGTAAGCATTCCAAAATGTATATAAAATCAGCACATTGTACCCCATAATTGCAATAATGTATATATGATTTCTATATTTATGACTTAATAAAAAATAATACAAATAACACTTGTTAGGAATGCAAATTCTCTGCATCATACTGGACTTCCCATAGTCCTGCAATTGACACTCTGTCAAATGTCTATGTCAGGGATGCCAAGGCAGACAGACATTTGAGAACCACTGCTGTGTTGTTTTTTCCTTGAATGGATATACTTAAAATGTATCTTTACTAATTATTCTCCAATAACTTGAATTTTTACTGTGTTCTTATATCAGTGTCCACGTTTGAATCAAATTCAGCCCAGTAGTATGTATAAATCAAAGGTAATGTCTTTGGTGTGTTAAAAATAAAGCATTCTGGTACTAATAACACATACATTAAAGAAAAGTAGTATTTCTTCTTATTAAAGGCAATTGAGCTCTCAAGAGAATTCTTGGAAAGAAGTTGGAGTTGGAATCATATGGATTTAAATGGCACATCTCAGGAAAATATGTGACTGTGATACTGGAAAGTGGGTGATTAAGCTTCCATTTGTGCCTGCAAATAGGCAAAGATGCAATTACGTAGATTCCGAGGTTGGCTTACATAGAGTCTAGGTAGACGACCAGCTAATTTGTGCACTGATTTTTCCTTGGAGGACAGACTGATCTCTGTTTTAAGTAGAAAAATATATACGAACTAAATAGAAACTATGACCCAGCAATTGTTACTAGGTATTTACCAAGAGACATGGGCACATATCCATACAAAGTCTTCTACATGAATACTCATAGCAACTTATTTGCCCCAAACTAGGAACAACATAAATACCCGAAGCAAGTGCATGGATAAACGAACTGTGGTTTGTACACACAACAGAATTCAACTCAGCAATAAAAAGAAGTCAAACTATGGATACACACCACAAGGTGGATAAATCTCAAACTAATTATGCTGAAACAAGTCAGACTATAGAGGCACACGGGGTGTAATGACACATAACGTATCATTCTATTTACGTAAAATTCTAGATTGTGTAAAGTGGTAAAGGGACAGAATGCAGATCTGATTGCCTGGGAATGGGTTAGAGATGGAGCACTGAGGTGTGGGAAGGGGTGATGGATTTATTTAGCATCTTGATTGTGATCGTGGTCCCACACACCATGTGTGTGTATGTGTGTGTGTGTGTCAAAAGCTACAAATTGTACATTTTAAATGTGTACATTTTATTGTATGTCAAATATACCTCAGGAAAGCTTTAAAACTTTTTTCACTTAAAAAGCTGCATGTGGACTGTGACTACAGGCTAGACAGAAGGGAGATGATGACTCACCTTCAGTGCCAGTGACTTCTGGCACCCGTGTAGATGATTCATCTTGACTCATCTCAAATCCTGGTTTCTCAGTGCTGGACCACCTCATTTCCAACAACTCTCTCCTTCCTCCCTCTCTACCACCCTCCTCCACAGTCAGATGAATATTTACAAACTGCAAGCCATAAGTAACTCATTAGCATCACTTGAATTTAATACAGTAGGTTGCAAGCCACAAATTTGAATAAAATAGAATAGACTGGAAAATACCAGAGTATGTGAGGCATCGTCTTAGCATATCTCAGGAGTGAGGATCAGTACTGTTTTGTGAAACTTATGTGGAGAGAGACAGCTGCATTTATATATATATACTGGATTGCAAAATAAGGTTTTTCATTTTTTCTTTTCTTACTGTAGTTGAAGTTCAAAAAAGGACTTAAAATTACTACCTTAGAGTTTATCACCCATAACTGCACCATATCCAAAGCATTTTAACCATCACATCCTATTTTTATAGTCACTTGCCTCACACAGGTATGTTGGTTTTACCATTTTTCACTGTTTGATACCCACTGGTGACTTCTCTTTGCTCCCACGCTGCTTAATTTCCATAAGTCTTTCATATATTATCTCCCTTGCATCTACCTTAAACTCCCTTTTCTTCTTTCACTTCATTCTGTTTCTTTAAAAGAATTTGGGATCTTAGTTGGTCCCAAATCTATTTGAGCCCGTATTCAGGCATCTGAACATGGCACAGGATATACAACTGTGCTGATTCGTTTTACTTAAAAGTTCATGACCACAAATACCAGGCAGATTGTCTGCACTGTATTTGCTGGTAAATTTACCTCTCCCCTATTAGAAAACATAATTTTACATCTTCTCTACCCACCCCCGAGTAGCCTCCATCAATCCCATCAACCTGACCTGAAAAATCAGCAGTGAGCAGTGAATGTTGGTATGGAAAAAGTGCATTTTCCAGTCTATTCTATTTTATTAAAATTTGTGGCTTGCAACCTATTGTATTAAATTCAAGTGATGCTAATAAGATTTGACCTACACAGGGAGCACGAACAGTATAAGGTGTGGATGGTAGTAGACATGTATGACACTTGGAAGAATTCCACAGCTCAGGCAGTACTCAAAGGAGTATGGTGCCAGCCCCATATGCTGGAGGTGGTGGGTTCAAACCCAGCCCCTGACAAAACCTGCAAAAAAAAAAAAAAGAGAATCCCACAGCTCATCCTCCTACCACTAAATGTTGGACTCACCTGCTTCTGTGCTCATTCTTTACTTTAACTTCTGCTCATGTCCAAGGCCATTTCTCCAGTTCACCAGCCAGAGGACTCAGTTTTTGTAATTATGTCTCTCCCCTGTGGACTGTGTCATTCTCATCAACATAAAAGCATATTTTCTTTTCAAAAAATCTTCGCCACCTTTCTCTCCAGTTCCTTGCCCATTTCTCTCCTCTCCCTGGTTTGCCAATCCTACTCACAGGTCACCTATAATGATTTTCCTCCCAGTTAGATCATTTCCATGCTATACATGTGTGCTTCCCATCTGAAGAAAATGAGACCCTCCCTAGACCTGGCCAACCCTGGGATGCCATTCTTGTCAAGTTCAAGAATAAATTACCTCTTGTCAAACTCTGACCAATGGCAACAGCACCATTTGACCCAGTTGACATAACTGATCCCTCCTGAAACAAGTTGTTCTCCCACTTCCAACCAAGCTTGTTATTCTCCATTTCCACCGTCTGCTTCTTCTTGGGTTTCTTTCTTGTCTCTGTGCTATGGTTTGATTGGGTCCCTTCTAAAATCCAGGTGTTGCCAATAGGATAGTGTTAAGAAATGGACCCTTTAAGAGGTAATTGGGCTAAGTGGGGTCCTCCCTCATAAATGGGATTAAGACCCTTACTTACAGAGAGTGGCTTGCCCCTTTGTTCTTCTCCCCTGCAGCCACTTGGGGACACAGTGTTCCTCCCTTTGGAAGCTGCAACATTCAAAGCACCATCTTGAGAGCAAAGACCAGACCCTGCAGTGCCTTTATCTTTGACTTTCCAGTCTCCAGAAGTGTGAGAAAATACATTTGTGTTCTTTATAAAACAACTAGTCTCTGGTATTTTGCTATAATAGCACAGACAGACTAAGCAGCCCCTTTCATTTTCGCATCATCACAGGGCACTATCTCAAGTCACAGGCCTTGGTCCTCTTCACTTTCCTGTTTTTGTTCTCTCATGCTTTCACTTCAGGACAAGATTAAATTTATTGTTCAGGAAGCTAGTGGGTCCCACACTCACAGCTCTCCTCCCAGTTTCTTATCTGAGCTCCAGATTTACGTCTGGTTATTTGACATCTCCATGTGAATGTCTAAGAAGCATCCCAAGCTCTGTATGAACACATCTCTAGTCTTGATTCCCACTCCTGAGCCATTCTGCTCCGAATCCCATCCATGAGCCATTCTGAGCCATCTGTGTTTCCCTAAATATTTATGCAAATGTCACAATCATTCTCTGACTGCTCAGTCCAAAGACCTAGGAACCATTCTTGATTACTGCCTTTCCCTTATGCCCCACTGGCTCCACCTCCACAAATATCTCCTTTTACTCGAACCCTCGTCAATAATAGCCTAGTTCAAGAGAGCCCAATTTTTCTCTTGGAAAAATGCAATTGCCTCACCACTGATTATTTCTTTTCCTTCTTTTGTTTCTGTGGAGTTTATTCTCCATGCATCACTAATTTTTTAAATAAATAAATCATATTACATTACTCTTATTCAGGATTCCTCAATGTTTTTCTATCACAACAAGAAAGATCTCTATATTCCTTCCTCAAAAGACTCTAAATCAGTGGTTCTCAACCTTCCTAATGCTGAGTCTCTTTAATACAGTTTCTCATGTTATGGTGACCCCCAACCATAAAATTATTTAAATATTTTGTTGCTACTTCATAACTGTAATTTGAATTGTAACATAAATATCTGATATGCAGGATGTGTTTCCCAATGGGCTTAGGCGACCCCTGTGAAAGAGGATCCCCTGTGAGGGATCCCTCAAAGGGATCACGACCTAGAGGTTGAGAACCGCTGTTCTAAATGATCTAGCCATGTTCCTTCAGTGTTATATGTGTTCAATGAACAAATGAATGAGTGAAGTAATGAATAAACAAATGAATGGATAAGTAAACAATAAACTGACAATAAAAATGGCAATAGAACTTAGTAAGCATAGGCCCTGGGCTTAAATTGTCTGTGGTCGTAATTTTGGATCCATTAATGAATAGTTATTGGATCTGAAGGATTTAACTCTCTAAGAACTGTTTTGATAGCCTCAACTGAAAGAGAGAAGTTATTGGCTTATATTACCAGGAAATTTAAGGGATGATTCTGGCATCATGTACATTTTGCTGCAGGTGCTTAAAGGGTTATCATTAGAAATTTGTCTCATTTCCTCCATAAATCACCACAGGTACGCTTGTGTTTGTTTTCAATCCCAGGCAAACTCTGTCCACAATGAGGCAAAGACCTTTCTGTTTTCATTTTGTTTTATAGCTAAAGATTCCATGAGAAAATGTATTTTTTTTTCCTGAGAGTTCTAGCAAAACTCTTACAGAGCATTTCAATGAACTGGAATGCCTAGTCCCAAACTCATCACTATGGCCAACTAGTGGCTGGTCCTGGCTCATGTGTCCGATCATCCCCCTATGGAAGCTGGATCCATGCTGACCAAACCACATGATCTAAGAATGTGGGTATGCTGGCTTCCTGAAGGGATGCTTCAGTCCCTCCCATGTAAGAAGGGAGAAAACATTCATGATGATGAAATGAGATATTGTACATAACTGCCACAGCACAGTCCCTGGCATATAGCAAGCAATTCACTAGTGTTAGTTAGATACAAACAGCACATAGAAAAACATTTGGATATGGACAAAGTTCTATTCAGATAAAAACACATAATCTTAAACATATCCATCACTGAAGAAGAAAAAATAAAAATAAATAAAATATGATCACTATTCTTGCTCAAGATCAAAGCCACACAACCCAAATACACTTCAAGATAAAAGAAGAAAGGAAATAAAGTTATAAGTAAAAAGAAATCAATTAACTAGAAAATAAGAAATTATATTATATTTCTTGGTTCCTTTTTGGAATAAAACAAATATGCATAATTCTAGCAAGCTTCATGAAAAAGGTAAAAGAACCAAATGTACTAGGTAAGAATTGGAATAATGATATAAAAGGATACAATATTTTTAAAATCACTGAATACCATATAGTACTTTGATGAATGTAATGATTTTAGGATGCTTTTATGATAATGCTTATTAAATAATTATTGCACAAATGAAACATTACTATAGTATCTGAGAAAGAAGTCAAACAATTAATTACAGCAAAGAAGAATGTGCCCTTCCCCATACCCTTCTCCTCCCACTCTCCTTCTTAAAGATAACCACAGTTAGGAGTTGAGTGCTCATTTGTTTTCCCAGTTGATGCATTTCATGTGTGAGTATTTTTGTCTTCCACGTCATATGTGAGAAATGTACTCATGTAATTATTTTGTCTATACTACTTCAGAATTTGCTTTCTCACTTAAGCAACTGGGTTGATGACTAAACCAGTAATGACATGTGAGTCTAACTCACCCAACTTCACACCTTTAGAGTGTTCCCCAGAAAAGGCTGCTTTTTAGATTATTTAACCACTTCTTATTGATAGATTAAAGGATGTTAGCATTTTGTCATCACAAGCAATGTAGAGATTGAGCATCTTTCTACACAATTATTTCTTTAGCATAAATTTCTGGGCGAATTTATTTTTTCTATTTGGATAGAGGGTGGCAAATCGCCTTCCTAAAAGTCAATACAAATGTATTTCTCTTAGATTTCCTATTTTCTACTCATTTTTTCTTTTCTATCACCTAAGTTTTTACTCTGCCAGGTGGGAGGGTCACCCAGAAATTCATTTTATACAATTTACACTCCATGAAAGCAACTTCTACTACTCCCTGATAAGAAGAATCAAAAGAATCTAAAGATGTTTTTTCAGTCCTTCTCTCTCCAAGGTTGATGATATTAGTACAAATTCGTAGAATTATTAATACCCAGAACAGTTCCTGGGGCCTGAAGGCAGGCAGAGGAGTGTGATCAAGCCTCACCCCTCCTGCTGTAACTAAATAGGTTTTCTTTCTCTCTTTTTTAATTGATAGAGTTTGGAATGAGAGTGAGGGCAATTGTTTTCTAATGGCCACTTATTTCTGTATTGAGAAAGAGAATTTCTATCAAGCAATTGCCGTCTTAAGGCTGCTATCTGCGTGATTCTTTCCTAGAAATGCAATATTCTCTTGATACTCACTGATATTAATTTCACTTGTTTTTTTTTTTTTTTTTTTTTGAGACAGAGCCTCAAGCTGTCACCCTGGGTAGAGTGCTGTGGCATCCCGGCTCACAGCAACCTCCAATTCCTAGGCTCAAGCGAGTCTCCTGCCTCCGCCTCCCAAGTAGCTGGGACTACAGGCGCCCGCCACAACGTCCAGTCATTTTTTGGTTGCAGCCATCATTGTTGTTTGGCAGGCCCTGGGGTTGGATTGGAAACCACCAGCTCAGGTGTATGTGGCTGGCGCCTTAGCCCGCTGAGCCACAGGCGCCGAGCCAATTTCACTTGTTGAAAGTGTTTTTGCTGCTGTTATTTTCTCTGTTAGATATTTTATCTCCAGGTATTGGTTCTTCTTTTAATCCAATCACACTGACATTTTTTTGTGATTCAAATTAGGTGTAAGCAAATATCTACTGATATGTGACTATTTCATAATCCACAAAATGGGGTAATGTTAGGTAAATCTTATAAAACATCCTTACTTTTCTGTCTGCTTTTCTATGTAATTCAGTCATTGTGACAGAAGGTTGGAGGGCATGTCCACTGCTCAGGAAGACAAGCAGTGGAGGTGAGAAGGGCTGGGAAGGGGTAGAGCGTCATTCCCCATTTCTCATTTCATCTCACTGATCCACGGCCCCTACGCTTTTTGAACATACCTGTTAACTATGGCATTAGAAACTCATCTCTGCAATGATTTTCTGCTATATGATTTAGACAGAAGTTGGATCCTTATACCTAATCTAGCCTTTCATCTTGCTTTCATGCATTATGCAACATTTCCAGTACTATTTTTCTTCTTCTTCCCCTCTGGTAACAGACTCACTTTGAGTGAAGGAGTATGCTCAGTTTACCATTTTGTTGCAACTTCTTTTGAATAATTATTAAGAAACAATTACTGATTCAAGAAATGGTAGAAAATATGAATATAAGATCTGACAAATAAGTTTATGAACCTGCCACCATGTGCTTACATTGGCGGCACTGTACAAACAGCTTGATATGGTTTCATAACCTTGGTGCATCAGTGTCACAGCTGTGTTTGTGTCAGTGTATAGAGGTGTCTTGTTGAGTGGTGTTCATTTTTGGTGTTGGGTGTTTTTGTGTCCCTTTGAGAGAATGTTGGACCTTGACTGAGAGCAACAAATAAACATTAAAATTCTTGTTAAATTCAGCAAGAGTGGAAGTAAAATCATGGACATGTTAGTCTAAGCTTATGGGGATAATGCCATAAAGAAAATGGCAGTGTACAAAAGGATTAAACATTTTTCTGAAGACAGAGAAAGTGTCACTGATGAAAAGCCATCAGGGTGGCCATTAACCAGCAGAACTGGTGAAAACATTCTAAAAATTTGTCAAATTATGTGTTGAAATCATTGTTTGACTGTGAGAAGCATAACAGACCAAATAAACATCAATGAAGAAACAGGAATATCTTAACTGAAAATCTTGACCAACAAATCATGGCTCTTGAATTGCAACAAGGCACCAGCTCCAAGGCACTGTCTGTAAGGGAGTTTTTATCCAGTAAACAAATATCCATATTGAATTGCCTCCCTACTCTCCTTATCTTGTCCCCAATAACTTTTTTCTTTACCCAAGATAAAGGAAATATTAAAAGAAGCAATTTTGATGACATTCAAGACATCAAGGGGTAATACAACAACAGCTTTTACGGTCATTCCAGAAAAAGAGTTCCAAAATTGCTTTGAAGGCTGGACCAAGTGCTGACATCAGTCCGTAGCTTCCCAAGGGGAGCACTCTGAAGGAGACCATGGTGATATTCAGCAATGAGGTATACAGTGCTTCTTCTAGGATGAGTTCTAAGATGAGTAATTACACTCTCTTCATCACATAGAAAAAACTTGCTTCATAAAATCCTTGAATTTTTTGCAATAGTTATTCTGAAAATAGTTTACATATATGATTGCATGGTCAACAGATTTTTTCCCCATGATATTTTTCATGATTTTTTTTTCACATAATATATTCAATAACTCCCCTCTTTACCAGGCACTTCTACTAGTTTTTATGGTTTTTACTAAATAATCATCTGATCCATAGATGATGAAAATTTTAAATCTTCTAAACAGTCTAAATCATTCATTGTTCTTGCCACGTTGCCTGGGTTGGAACCATAAGAATAATAAAAAACCAGTAAACTAGCTGGTGTCTTTCTTCTACTAATGGAGATGCTTCTATAGTTGGAAATTGAAGTATGCCATTTATTCTTTTTGCACTGAGGAGTCTTCATTTTATTAAGGAATTGGCTAACTTTTTTTTTTGGTTCAATCGGTTTATTTTAACAAATAAAATAGCACACAAACAATCAATATTTTTGACATTTAACAACAAAGATTTAAATTAATAATTTTTTTAGGATAATCCAGCCATCTTTTATTAAGTCAGGCATGAAAGACATTTGCAGAAATGTAAAACAATACTACTCTTTTATTTATGTTGAATAATTTTTTTTATTAAGTTAAATGCACATAGATCATGAATACATTTATGCATATGTGTGGTCAGATTATATAACTTTATTTTTAATACTAAATATATATATTTACTAAAGACACTTGCTGGATTTTGTTTAATGCCCTTTATACTTGCTTTTTTGTTTTCTGTGATCTAACAAATTTGTTATATCAATTTGTTTTAATATTGATTCAATAGTGCACTTAGTATTGGGAACTATTACTATTTTATTTTGAGATTATTTGTGTTTTATTAAGGTCTATGTGGGGTACATGCATCTATAGTCATTAAAAAGACCAGGCTTTTTATTTGTATTCAATTTTTGTCAAGTATGTTATAAGGATTAAAGCAGATTTCTAAAATGACACAAAAACTTTCTGGGATTTTCTCTGTTTACTTTATTGCTGTTAATTTTTTTTTCTGTTTTCCATGGAGGAAAATAAATCACTCCACAATTATGTATTTCTTGAGATTAATATAAAATTATCCATAAATTAATTAAGGTCTGAAGTCTTAATGAGGAAGGACACTCAATGGTAATTAAAATACTTTTCCTGGTTGCTTATGAGGTCTGACAAATAAGTTTAAGAACTCATATTAGGGCTTGGCACCTGTGGCTCAGCGGGCTAAGGTGCCAGCCACGTATGCCTGAGCTGGTGGGTTCGAATCCAATCCTCGGCCCACCAAACCAAACAACAATGACGGCTGCAACCAAAAAAAAAATGGCCAGGCATTGTGGCGGGCGCCTGTAGTCCCAGCTACTTGGGAGGCGGAGGCAGGAGACTCGCTTGAGCCCAGGAATTGGAGGTTGCTGTGAGCTGTGATGCCACAGCACTCTATCCAGGGTGACAGCTTGA
>CAUYON010068727.1:0-11500 GCA_963573935.1 Arctocebus calabarensis
AAAATGTTTTCATATAGTAAACGAGAAAATATCACGAATGGTATGTCAATCAGGTTGATAAAAATATCTCAGATTGCATGTGAAGCCCCCACACTGTACCCCATGGTTGAACTAATGTACACAGCTATGATTCAATAAAAAAAAATAAAAATATACCATGGACTTCAGCTGGTGGGGAGATAGAGTATATTTTATCCTGTCCTCCCACTAAATACAACCAAACACCCTGGGCATTATACATAAAATAATACAAGAAGAATGCAGACTAATTAGGGACCTCAGGACCAAAAAATAAACATCGTGGTTTTCTCTGGTCTGGTTTGCTTTTTTAGTTTGATTTGTTTCCCATAATATAGCCTATATTTGCAGCTGAAGAAGCTAATAAACTGAGAAATGCCAGCAGGCATAGTTCAAAAAAGAAGCTCCAACAAAATCCTACTCCTGTAGTTAAAGGACCAGGAAAGGGACAATACAGTACAGAAATTTTCCAACAGTAAATGCTCTATCTCAGTCAAGCACCACAGATTAAAACTGGCCCCACTCCCACTTTCACTAGCTAGGGCTGAGTGGGTAACCTAGACTTCTACCCTTGCAAGGCTGCACCCCAATAGCCCAAGATCACCACTGTGTCACCTTTGCACAGGTTCATTTGACAATTTAGAAAAATGGACTAATGCCTTGAAAAATAAGTGCTAATGTGACTTATAAACACTTTTAATAGCCTATAACAATTCATAAAATGAACCAAGAAGATAAAGAAAAACTTATACACTGAAAACTACAAAATGCTGCTGAAAGAATTTAAATAAGACACAAATAAATGGAATGGAATCTAATGTAGGAATGGAAACTTGAAATTGTTAGGATGTCAATACCACCCAAAGCAACTCAAAGATTCAATGCAAACCCTACTTAAATCTCAAAGACTTTCTTTTGCAAAAATAAGAAAATGTACCCTGAAATTTATATGGATTTTTGAAGGACCTTCAAAGAGCCAAAACAATCTTGGAAAACAAGAACAAAGTGGCAGGTCAGTGAGCACTTCCTGATTTCACAACTTATTACTGTCCACAGGGATGAAAATACTGTGGTAGTGGCATAAACACAGACATATAGATTAAGGGAATGATGCAGAAATCCCAGAAATAAACTCACATATATATGCTCAAATAATTTTTCTAAATGTTTCCAAGACCATTCAATGGGGGAAGAGAGATTCTTTTCAACAAGTGGTGCTGGAAAAACTAGATATCCACCTGCAAAAACTAGACATCCACCTTCATTCTGCAAAAGAATGAAGCTGGACTCTTGTACTGTACCACATAAAAATTAATTCAAAATGTATTAAGGACCTAGGATGTAAGAGCTAAAATTATAAAACTCTTTAAAGAAAACATAAGAAGAAACTTTAAAGACATTGAACTTGACATGATTTCTTGAATATGACAGCAAAAAAAATCATATGCAACCCAAAAAGTAGATAAATTGGGCCACATCAAAATTTAAAACTTTTGTGTATAAAAAGACATTACCAACAGAGTGAAAAGATAACCCACAGAATGGAAAAAAAATCTATAAATCTTATACCTGATAGTTAAGGGATTAATATCCTGAATATATAAAGAAATCCTGAAATTCAACTACAACGTAAAAAGAACAATAAAAAAATGAATAAAGGACGTGAAGGATTTGTATCTCTCAAAAGAAGATACACAAATGGCCATTATGGACATGAAAAGATGCTTAACATTCCTAAGCATTTGAGAAACAAATCAAAACCACTCTTAGGATGGATTTAAAAACCAAAAGTGCTGGCAAGGAAGCAAACAAATTAGCACCCTGTGTCGCATTGCTGAAAATGTAAAATGGTTAATCTTCGGTGGACAATAGTATGGTAATCATTCACAAAATGAAACATAAAATTACCATAGGATCCAGCAATTCCACCTTTGAGTGTTAACCAAAATAATTGTAATAATGGTCTTAAAAAGGTATTTTTCTGTTCATATTTAAAGCAGAATTATTCACAATAGCCAAAAGATAGAATTAACCTAAGTGTCCTTCATGGATGAATTAATGAACAAAATGAGGCGTATGCAAACAGGGAATATTATTCAACCTTTAAAAGGAAGGAAATTTTGGATCTATATCAGAGCTGCCCAGCAAGCCATGGAAGAGTCAATTGAGGCCACTTGTGCCCAGCCCTGGTTCCAGCCCCTGCTCTGAGCAAGTGCTGCCCTGGCCAGTTTGCACTTCTAATCCTGGACACACCACCAGTGCAGGAAAGGAAATTGGCACCACCCACACTAAAAGCTGCCTCTCTGCTGAGGAAAGATTTTCCCACAGCTGCCAATAGGGGTAGAAGTGAGGTCCGTCTGCCTCCACTGGAGGAGTTTATCCTGAAACTGACATCAGAAGGAGACATCAGGAGGAGGAAAAATGGTGAATTAGAATCAGCTCCCCCCCCATCTCAACTCATAGCTCTCAAGGAAAAAAGAGAACATAGGAAGCAGTTGCCTAACTATAGACCCCTATTCTCAGAAAGAACATTGTGAAACCACAAGAAGCCATTCAGAAATCTGAGTGTGGGAAAAAACAAAGGTGGTGGGGCAATACATATGATAATATCAAAGCACACATGGGAAGATTGGCAGGATAGAGTGCTGGGACACCATGTTCACCCTACAGGCACCATGGCCAAGTTGTGAGAGCTGCTCTTTCCACTGTCACAGATTGGGGACTGGCCTAGAGTCTGGGCGGCAGCATCTAAAGTTTTGCTGAGCTCCTGAGTGCATGCCATGCCAGAACAGACTGAGCTTTGCAGTAGTGGCCTTCACATGGCCCTCACCAGGCTAGGGAGGGAGTGGACAAATGGGAGGCGCCTCTAAGCTGTGGTTGGTGACTGAAATCCAAGTGCTCCTACCATCAGCACAATGGTATTGGAGCACAAGGTTCCAACTTGGGAGGTTTGGGGCAATAGCTTTGGTCAGTCCTGAAGGATGCAAGAAAAACTCTCCAGTCCTGGCCACTTTTGGCCTAAGTGACTTGCTTGGTCCCCATTCTCCTGTTGAGGTCCCAACTGCATACTGCCTACTCAGCCCCACACATGCCCTCCGAGTTGGATAAACTCTGCCATTCCCATAACTGCTGCTCCTAACTCTGAGGCTCTTCTTAGCAACCCTGCTCTGGCTCCTCTCCAGTCTTAACTTTGAGGCTCACCAGAACCAGAAGCACTGCCTCTGTGTATCCAGAGCTTCTGCAGGAAGCGAGATTCCAGCATTACACCTGGACACCAAGAACTCACCCTGGATCCTCACCTACTGACATGGGAACTGCTCCAAAGTGCAATCCCCTGCCATGGAGCACCACCCCACAACTGTTGAGCCACCAGTGTACTGGAACTTTGAGCAAACACCTACTGCCTGGGAACTTATGACTACTGCCTAGATAGCCTCACCCAGCTGCCACTCTTACCTTGATGGAGAGACTCTGGGCAGAACATATCCTACAGCATCAGCCTCAGGGAAGAAGGTCTTGTCCAGCTCCCCACTCAAACATTCCATAGCTATCTGGTGAACAACCAAATGCCCAGCACAAAGAACAGCCAGCGTAGGTTTGAACATAGGGAATTGCAGGTGAACAAATCAAATCAGAACAGGTGCATCACAGGCTTCTAGTGCACTCGCCCCTCCCCTGCTGCACCAACATTCCAGAGTGGGGGAGCACTATATAGGGACCTCTCCTTCTTCAAACTGAGCAGGATAGTTTCTAGCAAAGAACAGGTACCCTGCCAACCTCCTAGCTCTGAGTCAAGAAAAGAGGTTTCACATGAGAAGAAGCCAGCAGAAGAACCTGGCAACATGAAAAGTAAAAATAGATTGGCACCCCCAAGGGATCACAATGAAGCCACAGCAGTGAACCCAAACTACAAGGAAATTTTCAAGATGACAGCAATGGAATTTAGAATATGGCTGGCAAATAAGATTAATGGAAATGAAGAGAAAATTGAATACCAACGCAAAAAAAGCCAAAAAACAATTAGAAAATTAAAAGGAAGGATATAAGAGAATTTGAAGAAATGGAAGAGTCATGTAGGGAATTTCAAAACATCGATGAAAGTATGAGCAACAGAATAAATCAAGAAGAAGAAAGAATCTCAGAACTTCAAGACTAGGCTCTCAACCTACCCAGTCATTTAGAAAGGCAGAGCAGATAACAAAAAAGGTGGGCGAGTCACCCATAAGGATATGGGACAATGGGAAGCAAACTAAAATAAGTTATAGATTTCCCTGAGTGAGAATAAGAAAGAGCTAAAAGCATGGAAAATCTCTTGAGGAGATTATTAAGGAAAACTTCCTCAATATTGCCAGAGATATAGACATCTATATACAAGGTGGTCATCAAACTCTGGGAAGATTCACAGCAAATAAAACATCTCCAAAACCGATAGCAATCAAACTGGCCAAAGTCAAAATGAAAGTGAAAATTCTACAGGCAGCTAGACATAGGCAATAACTGACCTGCAGAGGAAGATCCATCAAGCTGACAACAGACTTTTAGGCGGAAACCCTACAAGTCAGAAGGGAGTGGGGCTCTGTCTTCAATCTTCTTAAACAAAACAACTGTCAGCCTGGGATTTTTTTTGTGTGTGCAGTTTTTGGCCAGAGCTGGGTTTTAACCAGCCACCTCCAGTATATGGGGCCGGAGCCCTACTCCTTTGAGCCACAGGAGCCACCCTCAGCCTAGGATTTTGTACCTGCAAAAACTAGGTTTCACAATTAAGGAAGAAATTAAGTCTTCCGAAGACAAGCAAACACTGTGGCAATATGTCAAGACCAGACCTGCCCTGTAGGGAGTACTCAAAACTTCATTATCCAAAACAGCACATATCTTACCTATGGTGCATATTGGAAGGGTACATGTCAAATCTATTATGAGTAGAGTATAAATGTCTTAACACAACAATTAAGTAAGTGAGGTGAAGGCTATGTTAACCAATTTGATGTAAGCGTTCCAAATTATATATAAAATCAGCACATTGTACCCCATAAATCCATTAATGTACACAGTTATGATTTTTTTAAAAAAATACATAAATACCCACCAATATAAAACCACCAAAAAAAATAAATCTTACAACCCTTGTTGTAAGACAATATCACAAGAAGGAAAAGAACACTATAAGGTTCTTTTAGAGATAGAATTGATATTTGAAAGTGCCACTCAAAAGACATAAGAAGGCTGAATGGATATGAAAGATAATTCAACTACATGCTGTCTCCAGTGGCCACATTTAAACTACAAGGATGCACACAGGCTCAATATGAAAGGATGAAAAAAAAAAAATGCTCCACTCAGATGAAGACTAAAAGAGAGCAGGTGTAGCTAGCTATTCCCATATCAGATAAAATTTACTTTAAATTAATAATAGTAACAAAGAACAAAGATGGTCATTATATCCTGTAATGGTAAGAGGAGCAATTCAACAAGAAGGCATAACAATCCCAAATATGTATGCACCTAACACAGGAGCATCCAGATTCATAATGTGAACGAGACTAGATTTAAGCAAAGAGATAAATAGCAGCATCATAATAGCCATGGACTTAACACCCCACTGACAGACGCAACAGAGGATCCAAGCAAAGAATAAACAAACACTGGACTTAAGATAAATGGGCCTAACAGACATTTACAGAACATTTCACTCCAAAACTACTGAATATGCATCCTTTCTCATTAGCACATGGAACACTCCACCAAATTGATCATATTTTAGGTCACAAAACATGTCTCAATAAATTCAAAAAAACTAGAAATCAAGAGATTCCTGGAGTTGACAAATAAATGCAGCAAAGTGGCAGTTTACAAAATCAATGCACACAAATCAGTACCACCCCTACACACCAATAACAGTCAAGCTGAGAGTTAAATCAAAGAATCAATGTCATTCAAGATAGCTACAGAAAAACACAATGCCTAAGAGTGTGCTTAACCAAGGAGTGGAAGAGTCTCTACAAGAGAACTACAAAACACTAAGGGAAAAAACTGTAGATGACACAAACAAATGGAAAAATATATGATGCTCATGGATAGATAGAATCAACTTTGCTAAAATGTCCATACCATACCCTGAGACTTACAAATTCAATGCAATGCCCATCAAAATATCAATGTCATATTTCACAGATCTAGAAATAATAATTCTACACTTCAATTACAAACAGGAAGAAGCCCAAATATTCAAAACAATCTTAAGCAAAAGCAACCTGCTGAGGTCCCACCCCGGAGGCTGGGTCCTTTAAGACTTGTAGAACTGGCAGCAATCAATGGAAGAAAAGTAAAGGTAAAAGTGGAGAGAGATAAAAAGAAAGGAAACACAGAACAGAGTTTTCAAAGGTAGGAAATGTAGGGGATCACTGCTAGCTGGTAGGGTTCCAGTTAATGGCCCTAAGTGTTTGTTCCACTCAGCTTCTATTGAAGGCTATTATTTGCAAGCTGTATCCCTTACAGGCTTTTAGCTAAAGCAGGAACTTCTCAGTTAAGTAATTTAGCTGCTAGTTTAAAAGCAAACTAGCTAGACCTTTTTGTTCCACCTTGCTCAGCTTATTTCTGTTTTTCCCTTTTTCTGGGAGTGTTTTCCCTTGCCAAGAATGGGGTCTTCAGTCCCCATTCTCCCTGCACAATCTGGAGGCATAACATTAACAAACTTCAAACTATACTACAAGGCTAGAGTAACCAAAACAACACAGTATTGGCACCAAAATAGAGACATAGATCAATGGAATAGAACAGAGAACCCAAATATAAAATCATTCACATACAAATAATTAATCTTTGGCAAGGCAGACAACAAATGACTGAGAGAAAAAACCTTATTCAATAAATGGTGCTGGAAAAATTGAAGAGCCACATGCAAAAGAATAAAACAGTATTCTCGGAGGAGGCGGAGCAGGATGGTGGTGGAGACAGTCACATAGACCCTGGCAGGACACCAGGTGAGAGGGAGGGAGCTCTGGATCTTTCCCCATGTGAAATATTGGTGTGGATGGATAGCTGGAGAAGCACAGCAAATTGGTAGATTGCTGTATTTGAGGTGTAGCTCAAAACCTCAGACTCTGCTATAGACTTTTCCCCTGCCAGCAGAGAGGTGGTAGCCGGCCCCTCCCACAGGGAGGACAGCAGTTCGCAATTCACATAACCTAATTCATGAAAATTTTGTTGAAGCTTGGATTCCAGAGTTTGGCGACCAGAAAGGGGTGCTGCTTGGAGTCATAGAGGACTAGGCAGCCTAGGGAGAATTAAAGGAAGGGGATCCTGCCAGGAAACAGACATTTTGATTTGTCAGAAATGGTGAACACCTTTCCCCCCAGACCATTGGGAGTAATAGATCCAACAGTGCCATCCCTGGTGGGGAATCCTAGTGAGGTCTGAATGTGCAGGGTGCTTGGGGACCTGGGGCATGGAGGAGACACTCTGAGCTGTGGAAATCGGCATAGAGGGGCCCCATGGACTTCAACTGTGGAAAAAGAGGCAGTCCTGAGTGGCAGCAGCAATCGCTGGTGGTGCCCAGCGACACTGCAGTTGCAACGGTGAGCCCCTCTCCCAAAGCAGATTGCAGTTGCCAGTTTGCCAGAGACAGTGAGAGCAAAGTGGAGAGATTTGTAAAACGTGGACTCCTACACCAGATTTGGAGGTCGGATGGGAGTGCTTTCTGGAGCAGAATGCCCAAAGTAGGGTACCTTTTAGAAAGCAAACTGTTGGAGAAACTGCAAAAATGGCCACTGGCCAGATAGAGTGGTTACCATAGTAACAAAATAAATGCTGAATCACGTATAAACGTGGAAAACCACTCACAGTGCCATCTGGTGTCCGCAAAGTATATTGCATTATAAATTTATTCCACTAAAGTTAATATCTACCAGAGACATATAGATATGTGTTTCTGTATATATACAAGAATAATATTTTTGAGGTTGATTTTTTTTTCCCTTTTCTCAGAGGAGCCACTGATAATTAATTTTTTATTTCACTTTTTTTTCCTTAGGTTATTTTTATTTGCTTCTATTCTCAATTGTATTTTTCTTTTTCCTTTCTTCTGTTTCGTAACTCTTTTACGAACACTACTTTTTTTTTCTCTCTCCCCTTCCTCTTCTCTTCTTAGGGCTTCTGAGAGTGCTTACATCAGATTTTCTAGATGCTTTTTTTTCTCTTTTCCCAAGTATTTTACAAGTATCATTAATTTTATTGTAGATTTTTTGTTGTTGTTTGTTTTTTTGTTTGTTTGTTACGTTTTTTCTGTATATCCATGTGTTTCTGACTGGGGGTGCATCTGTGGGCTTGTGTGTCTGTCTTTACTTGTTTATTAAGTCATTTGTTCTCAAAGTGATTGGTATTCTAAATGTTTTCCTTGCCACTCTGATCCTTCAGTCTACCCCCTCCACCAGTCTGGAAGTCTAGAAGTCCAACTCATCCAGAATCCAGATTGTCCACATTTCTTAGCTAGGACTGGGCATTGAATAGACAGTGGCTATACTGCTTTGTTGTTCCTGTGAATCCAGTAACTATACAGGAAGACAGGAAAAGGGGACTGTCCTGGCCCAAAGATAAAGAGTATCTAAGCAGCAGACAGAGGCTAGGGTTCCCACACTGTGGGTGGAGGCTCGGAAGCTGCTAAAGTGCATGAACCTAAGAGGAGGCACCTTCCACCCAACTTCAGCATTAGTAGAGTGATCCTGCTGTGGTCTAAGTTTGGACAGTCATCTCCCCATGTCTGTGGCCTTCCAGAGGGAGCCATACCTTGCCCTATAGGGATTCTAGTACTGCAGAACAGCAGCAACAAAGGTGCAGTGGCCAAGGGAGAAATTCTTTTGCTGTCTGGATATCCTCAGGTTTGGACCAAGCTCAGGTGGAACTTTCTTCAGCTGCCACTGAGCACCTGAGGCAGACAGACCCCAGCCTCCTCTGCTGGATGGTGGCAGATGGTGGTAACCACGAGGAGGAGGCAAAGACCTCATTTTGACCCCGGCATATTTGTCCATTTGCTTTTTGGGCAGAACAGGGACACAGAGACTGGGTTAACAAAGTCTACCAGAGAGACTACCAGAGATTGGAGTGACCAAAATCTGGTGGTGAAGGATGACCAAGGTGAGGTAAGAGGCACCAATCCCCTAGCTCTAAACCTCCTACTGGACAGGCATTTCTGGCTCCTCAGAGCTCCGAAGGCACTCAAATCACACTCGAGCTGCCAATAGCCCCTAACATCTAGTTGGTGGCACCCTCTTGATCTTTCCACCTAGAGAGTGGGGGGCTGGCAGGGACAATTGGTCTGGAACTCTTGAACTGTACAAATTATCCAAGGACCCGCCAAGGTGGGTCCCAGATTTTTCTGTAGTGGGAAGGTTTGATTGTCCTCTTCCAGGTACTACTGGTGGGGGAAGGAATGTCCTAGGTGCTTGTATTTCACTGAACCTGAGACTGCACTCCAGGGTTATGGAATCACTAGGATTTGACAGAAATCAGCTGGATACAAGACAGAGCCACCTATCCACACTACACTAAGTAGGCCTCTACAGTCACAGACTATAGTACTGTACAGGTACTTTGCAAAATTGTAGAGGAAAAGCTGCAGCCACCAGTCCCAGTTCCTAGGTGGAGGGCTGATCAACCACAACTGTAGAAGCTTCCAGTCCAATTTCACTGACCTGCTCATCTAGCTAAAAACTGAAAAACAATCAAGGGGCAGAATCAGTGGAAAAACTCTGGCAACATGAATAAACAGAACAGTGCAACTCCCCCAAAGAATGACAAACCATCTAATCCAGAGAATCCCTTCAACAAACAAACAGCGGAAATGTCTGAAATTGAATTTAGAATCTGGATTGCAAATAAGATCAACAAAATGGAAACAAAGATGGAGGTAGAAATAGCAGGATTAGTTCAGAAGATGAGTCAAAAATTCAAACAATTCAAAGACAAAATGACCAAAAATTTCGACACACTGAGACAAGAAGTTGCAGCCCTCAAAGATCTGAGAAATACAGTAGAAGCCCTCAGTAGCAGAACAGAGCAAGCAGGAGAAAGGATTTCTGACACCAAAGAAAGAGACTTCGAATGCTTCCAAAAGCTCAAAGAGGTAGAGAAATGGAAAGCAAAAGTGGATCATTCTCTCAGAGAGCTCTGTGATAACTCAGAGAAAACCAATATTTGTCTTATGGGGGTACCTGAAAGCGATGAACTGGCTTCACAAGACACACAATCCATTCTCCTTGACATTATGAAAGAGAATTTTCCAGACATAACTAGAGACTCTGAAATTCAGATAGCAGACAGTTTCAGAACCCCAGAACGACTCAACCCGAATAAGACATCCCCCAGGCACATCATAGTTAACTTCACTAAAGTTAACATGAAGGAGAAGATTCTAAAGGCAGCCAGATGCAAAAAATCCATTACATACAAGGGGAAGAATATTAGAATAACTGCAGATCTCTCTGCTCAAACCTTTCAAGCTAGAAGGGAGTGGGCATCGACTTTTAACCTTCTCAAACAAAATAACTTCCAAACCAGGATCCTTTATCCAGCCAAACTGACTTTCATTTCTGATGGAGAAATTAAATACTTTAACGACATCCATATGTTGAAGAAATTTGCCATAACTAAACCAGCTCTCCAGGATATTCTCAGACCTATCCTCCATAACATCCAGCGCAAACTTCCACCATCAAAGTAAACTCAAGCAGAAACTTTCAACCACATACTAAACTCTACAATGGCGAAAGGACCCAAAATACCCACTCACACCCAAGTGGCTTATCATTATTTTTAATTAACGTGAATGGTATAAATTGTCCTCTAAAGAGACACAGGTTAGCTGACAGGATACAAAAACTTAAACCAGATATCTGCTGCATACAAGAATCGCATCTTACCTTAAAAGATAAATGTAGACTCAAGATGAAGGGATGGTCATCTATATTCTAGGCAAATGGAAAACAGAAAAAAAGCAGGTGTTGCAATCTTCTTCGCAGACACAATAGGCTTTAAATCAACCAAAGTGAGTAAACATAAGGATGGACATTTTATATTTGTTAAAGGTAATACTCAAAATGATGAGCTTTCAATTGTTAATATTTATGCACCCAACCAGAATGCACCTCAATTTATAAGAGAAACTCTAACAGACATGAGCAACTTGATCTCCTCCAGCACCATAGTAGTCGGAGACTTTAACACTCCCCTAACAGTGTTGGACAGATCATCCAAAAAGAAGCTAAGCAAAGAAATTATAGATTTAAACTTAATCATCCAGGTGGCTTTAATATGGTGGCCGAGTAACAGCTTCCTTGTAACTGGGCATGGTGAGACTGGGGAGAGAAGAATTCAAGCATCTCTGGCTGGCGAGATCTGCCCAGAAACATCCCTTTGGGGACACAGGGAGACAGTGTGAGATTTCTGGATCCCCTGAGGAAGCAAAAGCAGTGGAGATCTGGCAAGTGGT